>OY856410.1:751653005-751955505 GCA_963693085.1 Alisma plantago-aquatica
GGACTGATGGAGAGAGAAAGACTAGCTATGAGAGTCAGTGGAGCTTATGTATTTGTTGATTACTATCTTTTGGTCGATGTTTATAACATTAGATGTTGGTGAATGTTAGAAAAACCATAGCTCCCGTCATTTGTTTAATCCAAAGTCAACTACTTAGTGATTGATCATGTAGTTGTTGAAGACAAATCATTGGTATGTATCTAGCTATGTAAGGTGGGATTGCGGGTGACGATATATATAGACCAAGATCCGATATAGGGTATATACCAATTGAGCTTCTGGATTTTGCACAGTTGTGTTTCTTATTCAGCTTCATACGATTTATACCGAGACTAAAGCCAAGGAAAGAAGTTACGTAACTAGTTCTTTCTTGATTGTAATACTAATCCTCCAATATACTACATCTATAAACTTGGGGGAAAACATTCCACTACATAACATTTTGGATCATTTTGAGAAACTTAACATCCATGCTGACCACTTTGACAGATTCATCTTTTAGGAAACTTTATTCCATAGTAAAAGTTCTACCCCTCAAGTCAGTCCTTATCACATTCACGCATTGGATGCTTTCTTTCAGCCAATCTCAAAACTAAGACATTACTTAATGTAAGTGTCGATCACCAAGACGTTAACCACTAACTAAGCCTCCAGCCGCGCCCGTCCATGACTAGCACAGGGACGAGCTGCTATGTGAGTAGGCCAGTAGCCGCGCTCATCAATGACTGTAAATACCATATACTTGCAACTACCCCCTCTATCACTGCCTCTGCTGCGCACCCTCGCGGCCACGGCTGGCGAGGAGCGGATGTGGAGGTGTGAAGGTATATATGAGGCTAGGGGATCGAACAGACTAATAAGGGGGATGGTGGACTTAGGTCGGGACAGGTGGAGGCGACGAAGGTGGACTATCATCTGGATTGGAAAGGGGATGGTGGACTTAGGTCAGAACGCGGCCGGAAATTGACGGCATCCAAACCCAGACCCCAGTCGTCACTCATTGTGGCCCAGAACTAATGGCAAGCTTGCTTTTAAATCTGATTCCTTTCTCTCTAATTCAAAGCAACTAAATCTTAAGTCTTCCTGAAAAGTAGTGTATCATATCACCCAATTACAAAGAATGAGAGGCTGAAATCGAGCCCGCCTGGATAAAAACTCAGTCTCCATCCAAGAATTGAATAGATACTAGTCCATCCAATCCAGGAATTGAATCGAAAATCGCAACGGCCGACGAACAATAAACATTAAACAAGTGCACCAAAGAATCATGGTTCGTCTTCGAGTCCGCCTCAACATCTCACATCACGCATCTCATACGCAAAATAGTATTTTACCGGGTAAAACCAAGATGATGTAATGCATAATGGCCTCTTAATTATTCAAAAATGCTAGTACTAGTAGTAGTCTAGTAGTAGCGATGTAGTATTCTATCAATTCCTTCTACTTAAAAAGAACATAGACCCTGTCCAGCACGTAGTTGCACACCATTCTCTCGCAACACTAAAAATGGTAAAAACATAATAGTCTTTGTAGTACGGGTGAGAAAGTAAACTTTCATGAAATTCTCCATCAAAAGTTGACGTTGGTGGTAGTTTACTTGTGATGAAGTAGTTGTTCCAATGGTTCCAGATCACATGCTATCTGGAACAACGACCGTCTCACCTAGAAGTATTAGTGAACACTTTTGTGGGATCAGTGGCGAAATCAAGATTTCTTAGAGGGTAAGGCACTGGTCGAAGTAGCTATTCAAACGACAAATCTTCTAAACTATCATGGTTGTTACAATAAAAAAGGATTGAAAAATATTAAAAACTAATTATTCCAAGAACCTAAATGAGATATATGATATAATTATGATCCAAGCACTTCTCATTTCAGTTTCAAAATCCGGAGCGCCAAATCTCTTGAAAGAGGAGATTCTAGGTTTTGGAGAATTTGAAGCTGAAATTTCAAATTCTAGGGTTTTCTCTTTCCAAAGTTGGTGAATCTATATAAATCATCAATGTTTGCTAGATTTTTTTTGCTTTTACTCTCTCTTGCGAAGAACTCCTCACTCCACTGAATTCTATCAAAAGATCCCAAGTCAATCTTTTTTCTTATTCTTTTTCTTCCCTTCTTCTAGGTTCTTGAGCAAATAAGTGCAAGAAAATACTGATTTCTATGAAGCTTGAATTTGATTCAATATTAGCAGTAGGCATGCTATGAATTTTAGGTCCTTCACATCTGAGGTGAGTGGTGTATATTCATTTAGCAACTCTCATTTAAAAATAACATTAACTATACACATGAAATTCCAATTGGCATGAAATTGGGCAACTCCAACAATTTACAAGATTTTTTTGTTTAGTTGATCTTGAATATGATTCTTATTTTGATCTTTGCAATTGAATCAAATAGATGTTAGGCTCTGTTGATTATGAGTAATATGAATGTCCATATTGATCAAACATGGAGTATTATGCATAGTTTTATGAATTCTTGAGATGTTATTGGGTACCTTGCATTTATATGGTAAAATTAGATGTGTCGGGTGATTTTAATCTGAATTGGGACATTATGGTATCTATGAAACTCTAATCTACATATTCTAGGGTTATAATGTGAAATCACATAGTATGTTAAATAATTGTCTTTATTTTCCTTAAAGTGAGTAAATACACTTAATACCATTATAACCCTAACTCATATAGGTAGGAGCCCTAAACACTATGATTTCCCCCCAAAGGTCTGTATTGAGGAAGTGAAATAGATTTTTTTCTAATAGACATTGGATTATAAAAAGAAATATCAAAGTGTGATTCAGACCTTGAAGGCTAGACCACCAAATTTTAGGAAAGATTTTAAGATGAGATCCTAACCTAAATTCTCTTTTGCTCAAAAAATGAAATAGATTTATGTGAAAAGCTTATATGAGATTTGTGATCTTTATGGGAAGGGGATCAATGAGGATATCATGTATTAGTATCTCATACATGATGCCCTGGTTTTGACATTTATGTCATTAAACCTATCTCATGTACCTAAGTTGAGGTCTGTAACATAGAGAAGCTTATTTCTCTTACCTAGCCATTGTTTAACAACTATAAGGCAGACCAGAGCCCAGTGCTAATCTTAGGATTCTTGATTAATCCTAAGATGTGGATGGTGTACCACTAACATGAGAACTTAGTGTGGATACTTTTACTTGATCATGTTTAGATCAAGTAATTTCAAGAAAAACCTAATAATAAATCTTATCGAGCCTATATATAATAGTTGATTATATATATCTAAATACATGTTAGTTTCTATTTATTTATCTCATTCTCATGATATGTAAGTTATATCTTCCATTACCTATATGATATTTGCAATTCTTTGACCTAATCTCAGAATCACTTATTTTTGTTTAGTTTATAAATGATTACCTAAGATGTGGATGGTGTGTCACTGACATGAGAACTTAGTGTGGATACTTTTACTTGATCATGTTTAGATCAAGTAATTTCAAGAAAAACCTAATAATTTTTTTTTTTTGAAATCTGAAAAACCTAATAATAAATCTTATAGAGCCTATATATAATAGTTGATTATATATATCTAAATACATGTTAATTTCTATTTATTTATCTCATGCTCATGATATGTAAGTTATATCTTCCATTACCTATATGATATTTGCAATTCTTTGACCTAATCTAAGAATCACTTATTTTTGTTTAGTTTATAAATGATTACTTCAATACTAGTTTTATCTTGTACATGTTCTACTTACTAAGTGTTGTTGATAAGTGGTGGTCTAATACTTTTATAGGCACTGATTCAACTTCAACACACCCAGGAGTTACCCATTCACAATGATTGTTTCTTCACCATCTAAGGTGAAGATCTCTCTTGTTGTTGTAGGTTATATGTATATGCATTCCATGTACTATGCGGTTTTGGGAGGGTGTGTGTGCATGTAGTGATGTACTTTATCATGATTTAGGTTGCTTTTGCTAAATTTATTTGTATAAATTTCTACTTTATGTTATAGCAGATTTATATATTGAACAACACTTACATCTACAATTAGCTTATATATGATCTTATGAAAATGACTAAAACTAAAATTGCTTATGCCAAATTTGGAAATTGAAACAATTTATTTGTATTTTTCATGTAATGAATGTTTTAATTATAGGATTCATCTTATAATGTGTGGATTTGTAATTAACCAAAACCTAGAGTATTATCCTATTACATGATTAGAAAGTTAGTGAGGGTTGATAATAAATATATATTGATAAATATTATGGTAATGAGCCAGAAGCCCTAATGGTACTATAACTCATAAAAAGAAATCTCAATACCAAAATCTAATGGTAAAAGCGTATTCCATGGCCCCCAATTAGCTTGGGTTCCAAGTTTCATATTATTTTAACAATTTATAATTGTCCTAATCTTATTTAGAGAAGAAAAAATGAGGAAAATTCAAAAGTGTTAAATAAATTACTAAATGTCTTTAAAATAAAAATAAACCCCAAATTCGAAATCCACAAATCAAAATTACTCTATGTTTGAATTTTCACAATAATTGGACAAACTTATCTATCCTAGTGTAGTTAGGAGAGAGAATGTATATTAAAGCCCAAAATATTAAATAATATGTTAAATAACTACAAAAGGGAAAATTAATTGTAGACATATTCCTCATGTTTAGTTACTTGTAGGTTGAATTTCACATATTTTGTGTGTCTCTAGATGCCTCTAATTTATTAAGGAAATAAAATATATGATATGAGGTAAAAATATTAAATGAAATACTAGATGTCTTCAAAAGTAAAACCAATGCAGAAAATAGATTCTCCAAGTTCTAATTGTCCTAGGTACAAAATTTGGTATAATTTGAATCATACTTAAGACCTCAAATAAATTAAGAAATAAAATACAGGATTTAAATGCCCAATGACCAAGGTATATCATTGATACATTCTAATTCAACAAAGTTTACTTTTATTTATCTGCACGTGCCTGATTTCATTGATTTCCTAAAGTTTCCTTATCATGCTTTTCCGGCTCTATTTCACAGATGCGAGGGTCAGCGCACACTGTCTAATCTTGATCTAATGGTTCATATTTTGTCTTCTACCCCCGATTCGGGTTCCGACTTCCATTCTACAATAGCACACCCGATCTAGTTGTTCCTCTGGTGATATCACCCTCTACGCTAAGTTTTTGTATGAGATTTTTCACCATTAGTTTTCTAGTTCATTTTTGCATCCAACAATCCCTAATTCATGCTTTACTTTCCTTTTTCCATGATTTACCCAATTTGTATCTCCAAGACACTCGAACCATATACTCACAGTGACCCTTACACCTAAACATGTATATATTATCTTTCCTTATCCACTGCTGACCCTAGTGCTATATGTTTTAAGTGACAATTTGGCCATAATATTCTCACACGACCGTTGGAGATCAAACTTTCTTCTCATTGCAAGTTGCTTCATCATCGATGACTTGTTCCACCACATGATAATAACCTCTAGGGTGAATTTCGTGGAACCCTCATCCACACTTTCCTATGCTTAGATTGGTTTTTCTCCCACTCTCCTTATTTCCCCAAATTTTGCTCGAGGCTAGAGTCTACTGCTCGCAGCCATGGTAGGTCAAAAGGGAGGAGTAGGAATCTCCTCAGTGGTTTCTCATTAATGCCTCTGAGCGTATTGCGTTTTGATTTCTTAGCAATGGTAGATTCACCTTTGCACTATTTTTTTTAGATGCGGTTCTTCTGATATAGCCATTGGACATTAACGCCATGTCACACTTGCAAGATTTGGGATTTTAATATGAGGTTAAATCTATATTTTTATATTATATTATCCTTTTTGAAAAATTAAGTAAACAAGGTTATATTCAATAATTCATAACTAATTCTCTGTTATCCAAAAATTGTGCAAAAATACTCGTCAAAATCAGAGAAAGATTATTTACCTAACTAAATATTTTTCATAACATAGATTAGATTGTAATAAGGATAATTTAGGGTTTATAATATGGATACTAATTAATGGTTGAACATATAAATCTATGTTCAGTGAGAAAGGATCCTGACTTGGGAGTTAGGGTTTAGCCTTTGACAAGTTGACAAACTTCCTGAGGTATGTTGCATCCCGCATGAGTCATATTGAGTAGTTATTTTCTTTACTCTCTCTTGTGTCTCTTTGATATGTTGATGATGAATATTCTCTTTCTTGACTTGATGAACTATTTGGGTCTAATATTAATAATTTTGGACTCTTGATATGTGTTGGAATTTTAAATTATATTTTGCTTCTTGAGGAGACCCTATTTGTGAATTTAAACCATGTTGTTCATTATTGTGAGATGGAATCCTAATTTTACCCGCTTTTGTGGTGGATGTTTATATTTTCCATTTATGTGATGGATATATTCTTTTATATGAACATACTTTATACTTGCCTCTATATTGTGAATGCTTTGTGATTCAGTAGCCATAAAGTAGTGCATGTACTTTAGTTTTTGGGTTGTATGCCCATGTTATGTTTTTGGGATGGAGGTTGTTTCCCCATACCCAGGTTGTGTGCCAACTTTTATATATATTGGGGAGATGGTTGTGTGCCATACTCTACCAGGTTTCATGGTTGTGAGCCTTAGCCTCCATTGTTATTTATTTTATTCTAGTGCTATATTTATCTCACATGCATGCAGGTTGATATTATTGTGATGGATTTTGTGCCAAATTTATGTGTGCTTGTGTGGCACAATTTTTATGTTTGTTTAATGGCAAATAATCTTCTTATTTATCTTCTTTTGAAATTCATATTTTTTTGATACCCGCATGGAGGTACTTTCCTCTTCTATGGAAATCCTTGTTTATTTGATGTCATTTATTCCTTATATTTCTCAATACCCGATTAATATGCACATACTGACATGTATGCTGAAAATGTGCACTTATCACTTCTCGTTTGGGGGTATGTTTCCAACCTTAGGTGTAGCCAAGGAGAAGAAAACCAAGGTTGACTAGGACAACATTAGGAGTAGTTGAACCTTTATGGGAGATAGATTCAAGGTTGGTTAGATGATCATTTGTTGATCCAATGTTTTAGTTTAGTTTTCATATATATCACCTTGCCTGGTGAAGTATGGTGGTATATCAAGCATTAATATAGTAAGATATTTTATATTCCTCTACTACATTCGATAACTTAAAATATACTTTGATTAAATCAAATTATCACCCCTTTGTGTAAAGTTTAGACGTATGTTTGGCATATTGGATGTTTCCTTTTTATTTGGTTTAGTAAACAAGTGGATCCCGTATGGGGTCCCACTCCGTACAGTATGGTATCAGATCCATTAGAAGTCAGTTAATCTAATTATCACAATCTTTTATCCCTTAGGATTCCTATCTTACGCCCATAAGCCCCTAACTAGAATCCTTGCCTTACATAGTTACCCTCTAAGTGTGGTGTTCACCCTAGAGTTGAGATATGAAGTTAAGATGATGAAAACTTGATTTAGAATCATATGACGTACACATTAGAGTCATGACTAGTAAACCCTTATGTTTGGTGACCATAAGCTCATACCCTATGTTGGTTAGTGGTGACATGTCTCTTTGAATATGATGGAATATGACCCTAGGATACATGGTACTTTTGGCACATATCTTTGGATGTTATGAGGCTTCACTTAAGGAAAGAGTCATGTTATGAGAATGATGAAGTAGTATGATAAGGAGATCTTAAATGGAAATTGCGACTTGGTTTCACATCGAATTTGGCTCCAATTTTCATTTTACGTTGCAATTTTTTATCATAAAATTATTTTCCTTTGTAATACTAAATGTACAAAAATATGTTTTCTAGATTTTATTGAGGTTTTCTTGAACTAATTCACAATGAAGATATATGAGATATTTGATATAGAAACCCAAGATTTAGTTGGAGTGATAATCATAAACCCTAGTGGGAGTGATGACTAGGATAATAAGGATTGTGGTAAAGGTTTAATTGACCTACACTTTTTACCTTATGACTTTTTGGATGATTATGTGAATATTAGGGGTTGATAGGTTAGAAACACAAGGACCTGAAACTCAACCCTAGGTGAGTATGAACTATTAGTCAGATGCATGATCTATGAACAATGTAAATACCTAAAGTATTCATAACTAAGGTAGGAATATGTAACCCTAATACCTTGAGGTTGTGTAACTTGACTTACTAGGTTAAACCTTTTAAAGGGTGGAGTATAGGTGGTTTATAATATATGGATGATTAGATTTTGAGGATGAAATCCTTTTAAGGGGTGGAGTGTTGTAATGAAACAATATCTAGGATATTACCCTATTGCATGATTAGAAATCTAGTGAGGTTAGTTCCTTAGATTTGACCAGCAAAGGATAAAACTAAAACACATTTACATAGAAATTTAAATATATGCTAACATGTAACTTAATTCATGAAATGTGTTACATACATTTCCTTTACTAACCTATATTCACATGATGGTAAAATAAGAGGGAAAATATGCTTAATAGAAGTACTAGAATAAGAATTGGAATAATCATGTGCAATCACCTAAGTTAAAGTGAAATTAATGGACTAGATATGTTAACTAGTAAAATATGGAACTTTTGTATAATATATATATATATATATATATATATATATATATATATATATATATATATATATTATTTTTGTAACATTATGAAATTAATATGAATCAATTAAGTGAGTATTGATAATAAATATATAATATTTTGAAAAATATTATGTTAATGAGATAGAAGTCATAATGGTACTATAACTCATAAGAAGAAATCTCAAAATCCAAACATAATGATAAAACCATGTTCCTTGGGCCCCAATTACTTGGGTGGCAAGTTTCATATTATTTGAACAATAATAATTTCCCTAATCTTATTTAAAGAATAAAATATGAGGAAAGAGCAAAAGTGCTAAATAAATTACTCAATGTTTCTAGTTGTAAAAATAAACCCCAAATTCGATATCCACATATCAAAATAGTCTATGTGTGAATTTTAATTATGATTGGACAAACTTATCTATCCTAGTGTAGTTAGGAGAGAGAATGTATATTAAAGCCCAAAATATTAAATAATATATTAAACAATCAATAAGGAAAATTAATAATAGAGTCGCACTCCTCATATTTATTATTACTTATAGGACAAATTTTACATATTTTGGATGTCTCTAGATTCCTCTAATTTATTAAGGAAAGAATATATATGATATGAGATACAAATATTAAAAAACACTAGATGTCTTCAAAGTGAAAAATAATGCCGAAAACATATTGTACATGTTCTAATTATCCTAGGTGCAATTTTTGGTATAGTTTGAATCATGCTTAAGCCCTCAAATGAATTAATAAAGAAAATATAGGTTTTAAATGCCCAAGGACAAAGGTATTTAATCAATATGTTCTAATTCAATGAAGTTCCCTTTTACTTATCTTACAGGCGACCAATTTCATTTATTTCCTATAGTTTCCTTGTCACACTATACCTCTCTTTTTTGTAGGTGCAGGGTCAACACACACCGTCTGATCTTGATCGAATGATTCCCATTTTTTCTTCTACCCAAGTCGAATTCTGACTTCCCTATTATACTAGAACACTTGACCCTAGTTGTTCCTCAGGTGATATCTCCTTCTATGCTCGGTCTTTTTACCAGATTTCTTCATCATTGGTTTTCTAGTTCGTTTCCACACCCTATGAGCCCTTACTTGTGCACTACTCATGGAGACCCTTACACCTAAACCTATATATATATATAGTTAGGCTAGAATACACTCGAGTGTATTCGGGCCCGAATAAAATCAAGTTTTAAGCCGTAGGATCTTTCATCCGATCAGATCTGGCAATAACGGCTTTAACGCCTGACTTATTCGTTCTTTTCTGTGAATCAGTCGTTAACCGGCTTCCGTCTCCCTCCCTCTCCCTCCCCCGCTCGTCTCTCTCCCCCTTCTCCTCTCTCTCAAGGGCAGCAGCGCCGACACAGGGGCGACACCCCTCCAGCGGCGGTACCTCCAGCCGGCTGCTCTCCTTGATTAGCAATAACAAGTGATTCTTGGAGGGCAACCGCCAGCCACTAGTGTCCTCGACCACATAGATCTCTCCCGGAAGCCAGGTTCCTCGACCACCAACTGCTAAAGCCGGCCATCTCTTCCATCATCCAACACCCGGGAGAAACACCACATTGCTACTGTTTCTTACTTCGACCGGCAATCACTGCAGAAGAAACTTCTCCAGTGACCAGACAGTGGCTACCCTTCTCTCTCTCGTCAGCAGCCAGGCTCGGTGCCTACTGTCTAACAACCACCTCCGTAGTAGCCGTCTGCCCATTTGGCCACATTCTTAGTAGTCATGTGCCCATCTGGCCACCTCACTGGTAGCTGTCTTCCCAACTGGCGGGGAGAATAGGGTGTCGAGGAGAATAAGGTATCAATATAATTACGTTTTTCATTATAATTTAGTAGTTTTGTACATATCTAGTATAGTTTTGTACATATCGTATCATTTTTCCATTATGTATGAATATAGTTTTTCTTGATATATTTTTTTCTTATTTGGGATATGGAAGCTTACATTCCAATTGTTTCTGATATGGAAGACACTGGAACAACACAACAACCCCTACCTGGTTAGATCTTCTTTCCCATTATCAATTTGGTTTCATTTGTTCATTATAAAATATACTTATTGTATTTGCTTATTTAAGATATGGAAGCTTACATTCCAATTGTTTCTGATATGGAAGACACTGGAGCAACACAACAACCCCTACCTGGTTAGATCTTCTTTCCAATTATCAATTTGGTTTCATTTGTTCATTATAAAATATGATATACCTCTTATTGTATGCTATTTCTCTAAATAAGAAAATAATTATATCTTTTTTATTTAGCTATGGATTTTTCTCATGATGTTGACGACATGGTGGGAATCGATTGGTTGGGTTATGACCATGAAGTAGATGAAAATGAAAATATACCGGAAGAAAATGCCACCGTTATAGAAGATGAAAGGGTTGAAGTAGAATCTAAACTAGAACCTTTCATAGGTCTGCTATTTGATAATCTTGACAAAGTTGAGGAGTTTTATAATAAATATGCATATCGTGTTGGATTCAGCATAAGGAAAGGAAATCACTATGTCTCAGCTAAAACCAAAACAATCACAAGCAGGGTCTTCATGTGTTCCAAGGAAGGGTTACATAAACCAAAGACGAAGGAAGACAATGGTCATAAGGACACCCCAAAAAAGGATATCATTTCAAATCGAACAGGATGCAAAGCTCATATGCGAGTCAAGCTAGAAGAAGACACAAAGTGGGTGGTTACAAGCATTGAGAAAGAGCACAACCATGATCTCACCAATAGTCCATCAAAAAAGAGGTTTCATCACTCACACCGTCGCATATCGTCTGAGGTTCAGGATTTGATTCACGCTATGCATGATCAAAATATTTCTACTGCACAAATAATGTCACTTATTGCTAGTCAACAAGGAGGAATCCGCAATGTCACATTCATAAGAAAAGATCTAAGCATGCAGTTGTTTCTATGCGAAGGAAATACATAGGTGTTGATGTAGAAACCACACTAAAGCATTTCAAAAAGTTGCAAGCTATAAATCATGCATCCTTCTACTCGGTGCTATTTGATAATGAGGGATGTGCACGCAATATATTCTGGGTAGATGCAAGATCAAGAATGGCATACCAAACATTTGGAGATGTGATTACATTTGATACAACTTACATGACTAATCGATATAATATGCCATTTGCTCCTTTTATTGGAGTGAATCATCATAAGCAATCTACTTTGTTTGGTTGTGCTTTATTACGTGATGAGACTGCTGAGTCCTTTGTTTGGGTTTTCCAAACATTTCTGGAAGCAATGTATGAAAAGCACCCAAAAGCAATCTTAACTGATCAAGATCCTACAATGAAGAAGGCAATTCATATTGTATTTTCTAATGCAGTACATCGGTGTTGCCAATGGCACATAATGAGGAAAGCACGTGAACATCTAGGTGTCATCTATGGGACTGTTGCTGGCTTCAGTGAAGAGTTTCAATCTTGCATTAATCACCCCATCACCATTGATGAGTTTGAGGAAATATGGAAGCAAATGATAAGCTCATACAATCTGAGTGACAACACACATCTAACCTTATTGTGGAATATTAGAGAGCAATGGATACCTGTATACTTTAGAGACACCTTTTTTGCCAACATGTCTACAACACAACGGAGTGAAAGCATGAATGCAATATTCAAAGATCATGTAAACAATCATTTGCCCTTGTTTAAATTTGTCCAAGCATTTGAAAAGGTGGTTGAGAACCGTTATGACAAAGAGGATGAAGAAGACTACAGATCTAAGGATGGCCAACCAACATTATGGTCTTATGCTCCCATTGAGGAACATGCAAGGGATATCTACACTAGATCAATCTTTAAAGTTTTCAAAGGGCAAATGAAGTTGACCTCATGTTATGAGATAGAGGAAGTTAGCAAAGATTCTATCTATCAAATTTCACGTGTTGGTGGTAAGTCACTTGCATTTATATCAAAAAATAACTACAAAGTACATGTTGATCTTAATAGAGAAGAGTTCTTTTGTGAATGCAAGCTATTTCAGTTTTCTGGACTCTTATGCGGTCATATACTAAAAGTGATGTTGTATCTAAAAGTCCATAAGATTCCACATCTATATGTGCTGAATAGATGGACTAAGGAAGCAAAAACCACAGTCACAAATCATTGTATTGAAAAAACTGTGACAGATGTTAATGGTAGTACCCATTTGGGTAGGTATAACTGACTTTGTATATCGGCAATGAAGATAGTTGGTGTAGCTGCTAAATAGAAGGACACTTATCTTAATGTGCAGAAGTTATTTGAAAAAACTTATGACGAGATGATGTTGTTGCAAAAGAGTATGGAAATGAGTTATTGTGAAGAAGTCATCCCATCATCCCAAACTCATATTCCAACACAAGGTAGTCAATGTGTACTCACAATTCATGATGAGGAAGATGACATATCCCTTCGAGATCCACCACCTTCACATTGCAAAGGCAACATGAAACCACAAAGGTTTAAGCCACAAGCAGAGTTAAAAGCAAAAAGACAACGGACATGCAGTACATGTAATGGAAAAGGACACAATAGTCGTACATGAAAATCTAGCGTAAGTTGGTCTCAATTATTTTATTTTCATTTTTTTTCATTTTATAGCAATTTATGCTATTAGTCTTACATTGCATGATCTTACATTGCAGGTTGTCAAAGACACATCCAATGCTCACGATCTTGATCAAATTAATGAGTCTAATGAAGAATAACGGTTGTGGCCTTGACCTAGATGAAGACATTGAAGTGGATTTTGAGTCTTCAGTGTACCTTGATGAAGACATTGAAATGTGTATTTGTCTTATGTTTATGTACCAAGAACCTTGGATCTGATTTTGTGTGTCAATCTTATGTTCATGTACCAACAACCTTGGATCTGATTTTAGTGTGTTTGTCTTATGTTCATGTACCAAGAACCTTGGATCTGATTTAAGTGTGTTTGTCTTATGTTCATGTACCAAGAACCTTGGATCTGATTTGGATCTGATTTTATTGTGTTTGTCTTGTGTTCATGTACCAAGAACCTTCTCTATTAAGTTCAACAATTTTAGTGTTTTATGATGAATGAGCATTGCTCTTTCTTGTTGGAAATTAGTGGTTAACTTATTGGCAATGTGGCAATTGTGAAATTGGTTTTGTTATCCTGTTTTTGTTGATTAAATGTTCATTGTGGCCCATTTGGAAAGAGATGAGGTTACTGTATTAGGTATAGCATCCAGGTGCATCAGAGCTGTATAGACGGCGCTTGGGATGTGGTTCACACTTCAGTTCTATTTATGATTCAATCCAGGTGCATTGTGTATCATGTTTAGCATCATGGTAATTTTGAATGAAATCTGAACGCAAATCAGTCTTTAATCGAGTCTTATGGATGACCATTGTGTATGCACTGGAGCAACCATTAGTAACATTAAATTATTTGGTGATTAATTGGTTGTTGCTATGCTATGCACTGGGGCAGCAATTTGGTAACATTAAATTGGTTGTTGCTATGCACTGGAGCAACCATTTGGTAACATTTAATTATTTGGTGGTCATAACTAGTTTTAATGATTCATGTAGCATTGTCATTAATATTGTCCATGATTGATCATGACTTAGTTCAATTCATGCTTTAGTGATTTGAAAATGGGGTGTTGTTAGCTTCAACTTAATTTGCTTGACGTGAGCTGCTGATGCAGATTTATATACATCACTGGTCAAAACACTAAAGCATGAATTGCAAGACGTGAGCTGCTGTTGTTAGCTTCTACTTTCAGTTCGTTTTGCCTTTGTCTTTCCCAGGTCATCACTAACCCAGCAATATAAATTTCAAGATGTCTACTCTCAATAGTTGAGCTTTGAGGAATTGCAAGCCGAGTGAGAGATTTAATCATCTGAGGCACAAATAGTGCCCTGCAGCTGTAAAATAGATCTAAGTGTCGAACTATCAGCTGAAAAATATGAATTAAATTAGGAATTGAGTGGCCCTCCTCAATTAGAGTCTTCTTTGCATGGAGAATCCATGATGGCACACCTGAACCTGAAGGTTACAATCTTTTTGAAAATGTGGGAATCAGTATATCCAGTGCTTGCTTCACAAATACCTTATTCTTAGGTTGAAAGTTCTATAAAAGGGCGTTGAAGGCCTGCAAAGATCAAGCCAACAACAATATTGGGACTCAACTGTGGAATTATTGGGCACCGAAAAATTGGTGCATTGGAGCAGCCATTTGGTAACATTAAATTATTTGGTGGTCAGAACTAGTTTTAATGATTCATTTGGTAACCCATTTTCTGTATTAAACATATGGAAAGATATAAAGACACACAATGATGACAAGCCACACAGACATTCAGTGCACAAAATGAATTTGTCTCATTCATTCATTCATTGATTTGAAAAGAGATTACAATCCATTAAGTTCACTCATTGCCACTATCCAACCACATTACAATTTACAATTGGATCCGACATACACAAGTACAAATATAACCCAGGAAGCCACTAATCCAGCCAAACAATATCTATATTTTGTCCTGGCCATCTTTACTTCTTGCTCAAGTTGTAAATTCTTGGAGTCTTCAGAGTCTTCAGTAGTTGTTGTCCTGGCCATCTTTTCTTCTTGCTCAGTAGTAGTTGTTGGACTTGAGTTGCCCCATTCAAAAAAATTATAGTATGGAAGTCCCTACAAATAATAAGAAATATATTAAATTCAATGCATTCAGAATTACCCTGTATGAAGAAGAACAAAATCCACCTTTTTGTTGTAGTTGGGACAACCAAAGAATACTCGACCATAGTTCTTCTGAGTCTTAGCTATTTTAGCCTCAACTAAATCGCCACATTTGCAATACTTGGCCCCTCTTCGTATCAAAGATCTCTGACTAAATTGGGCAATTGAATTATCTGAACATGTCGAAATTGGGCAACTGATTTCATTTTTGTTAGCCATGCCTTGGGATGACTAAATAGACATACAAAGAGCACAAATTATATGCAATCAGGACACATACGTGATCAAAAAATAGGAAAACAAGAAGCCTAGGAATCTCATATAAGTAAATAAGCATAGGCACAGGAGGGGTGCCGACGTTGCTGCCCTCTCCAAATCTGACCGCCACTGCCTGTGACAGAGAGAAGAAAGGGGAGACAGATGAGCGAGGGAGGGAGGCGCCGCCTATGAGAGACAGAAGAAGGGGGAGAGAGACAAGCGAGAAGGTCGCCGCTGCCCGTGAGAGAGAGAGGAGAAGTGGCTGCAAACTCACCGCTGAAAGCAGGAGAATCACAGGTGCGGTTGTCACTGATCAGCCGTGTTTCTCGTGGAGCTTGACTGTTGTAGACCGCTGAAGAGGGGAATTACAGGTCTTGTTGTCGCCAATCTGGGAGAGCAGCCGCAGGAGGGGTGTCGGCGTTGCTGCCCTCTCGAAATCGCACCGCCGCTGCCTGTGACAGAGAGAAGAAAGGGGAGACAGATGAGCGGGGGAGGGAGGCGCCGCCTGTGAGAGACAGAAGAAGGGGGAGAGTGACGAGCGAGCAGGTCGCCGCTGCACGTGAGAGAGAGGAGAAGGGGTAGAGAAACGAGCGGGGGAGGGAGAGGGAGGGAGAAGGGGGCTTCCGTCTCCAAGAATCACTTGTTATTGCTAATCGAGGAGAGCATCCGGCTGGAGGTACCGCCGCTGAAGGGGTGCCACCCCTGTGCTGGAGCTACTGCCCGTGAGAGAGAGGAGAAGGAGGAGAGAGACGAGCGGGGGAGGGAGAGGGAGGGAGATGGAAGCCGCTTAACGGCTGATTCACGGAAAAGAAGGAACAAGTCAGGCGTTAAAGCCGATGTTGCCAGATCTGATCGGATGAAAGATCCTACGGCTCAAAACTTGATTGTATTCATGACCGAATACACTCAAGTGTATTCTAGCCTAACTATATATATATATATACATATATATATATATATATATATATATATATATATATATATATATATATATATATATATATAGTCAGGCTAGAATACACTCCAGTGTATCCGGGGTGGAATACACTCAAGTAGTTTTCCATGATGCAATATTTTTTTTTGAAAATCTAATCCATTGATCTTCTTAAACATCTTGTGAACAACTCATACGCAAAATTTGAGCACATTTGGATATGTATAGCTCATGCTATGAAGACCGTAAAAATTATGCATTTCAAATTAGTTTCGCACGTCGATTTTGTTGCCCTTGGATGAGTGACTTACACTCATCCAAATGGGCTCAAAATTTGTATGTAGCCTAGTTATAGTATGACGGTGAAGATCAATGGTTTACATTTTGCAAAAAAATAGTCTTGATATGCAAACACACTTGAGTGTATTCGTGCGATCCGTACACTCGAGTGTATTCTAGCCTGACTCTCTCTCTCTCTCTCTATATATATATATATATATATATATATATATATATATATATCCTTTCCTTGACCACCGCCCACCCTCGTGCTATCCCTATCTAGCCCCAATTTGGTCATAATCTCTGCACATTACCGCACTGATCAAACTTTCTTCTCATTGTAAGTTGTTTCACCGCCAATGACTTGTGCCACCGCCAGTTAATAGCCTATAGGATGAGTTTTGCGGAACCCTCATCCACACTTTCATATGCTTAGATTGTATTTTCTCCCACTCCCATGATTTCCCCCAATTTTGCCCGAGGCTAGAGAGTCTGCTGCTTGTGACCATGGCTGATCACGAGGGAGGAATAGGAATCTACTTAGCGATTTCTCATTTCTACCCCTCTGAGTGTATGGTGTTTTAATTTCTTAGCAAGGGCAGTTTCATCTTTTCACTATTTATTTTGATTTTAACCGCAATTCTTCTCATATACACATTGGACATTAATGCCCTGACACACTCGCAAGATTTGGAATTTTAATACAAGGTTATATCTGTCTTTTGCTATTATTTATCTTTTCAAAAAATTCAGTAAATAGGATTATTTTGATTAATTTATAACTAATTCTTTGATTATCCAAAAATTACAAAAATACTTTTTGGAATTTGAAAAAGATTATCCATCTAACTAAATATATTTCATAACATAAATCCAAATATAATTAGGAGAGTCGTTCTAGAGTTTATAATATGCATGCTAATTAATGGTTGAACATATAAATGATGTCATTTATTCCTTAATATTTATCTATACCCAATTAATATGCACATACCGACATGTCTGTTAATAATATCCACTTTTCTCCTCTTTTAGGGTATGCTTCTAACCCTAGGTGTAGGTGAAGGAGAAGAAAAGCAAGGTTGGGAGGACAACATCAGGAGTAGTTGAACCTTTGTGGAAGATAGTTTCAAGGTGGTTAGATGACCCTCTATTGATCCTATTTTTTAGTTTAGTTTTCATATATATCATCTTGTGTGGTGAAGGATGGTGATAATATCAAGTATTGTAATAGTTATATATTTTATATTCCATTGCTAAATTTGGTATCTTGAAACATACTTTTGAATAAATTGGATTATCATCCCTTTGCAAAAAAATTAGTCATGTATTTGGCATATGGAATATTTCCTTTTTATTTGATTCAGTAAGTGACTAGATCCCCTCTCAGGTCCCACTCCTTACAAAATTAGTGTGGGTAGTTTAGATAACCCCGTGGTGTCTCAAAGGTGGGGTCCCAAAATTAAAAGTATTTGTGTTTTTCATATAATTGAATTTTTTGATTCCATTTTTTATTTGCTAATGTGTGGATTAGTGCGTATAGTTTGGATAAACTCATGGGGTCTCAGAGGTGGGGTCCTACATAGGAAACCCCCATGAATGGACAACCACTAATCATTGACCACCACTTTGTCTAGTGTCTTAAGCAATTGCAGGTGCTCAAATGTGAAGAAGTGGCCCTCAGCTTTCATGTCAACCAATCCTATAGAGAGGAGAAGAGAGTTGAAATTTATGATGTATCTGAATCGAACTGATGATCTGCCACCCTTATATCCAACATTGTGTTGAAATATGCAATGATTGCCACACTCCAGAAATGGTGGACACTATTGTAGTAAGCAGCTTCCAAATAAGATCCTATTTTGTGGATTGGGACCCCAATAGACCACAATGAGATGCCAAGATCCATTCATTTTACATCAGATGAGTTGGCGATGATTATTGATAATTCAATGTTGCATCTTGCATCGTTCCAGAGTAGACAGATGCCTCTAGAAAACCCTAATGCTTTGATTATGTGGTAACAAGGATACTCATTATGCTTGATGATATTAGCATCTATGGTCATGCTAACATGTTCAATGAATGCTAGAAGGTGTATATTGTACCTATGCCTATATTATTTGAGAAGATGAAGTATTTCCTTGAGACATACCTCATGGATATGCCAAGAAATGAGTTTCATCATGGAGGAAACTTTGAGGGATTGGTGGGGAACTTCAACTAATAGCAGTGTGCAGTCCGACGAACTGGTCATCTCCACACATTACATCATCTCTACTTTTAGTGTTTCTGCATGGAAATCTTGTGCACCCCTTGCATCCTAGGACTGACCTATATAATCAAGATATTAGGTTAGCTTGCACTTCTTTATCTCTCCCACAAGATTAACTATCTAGTAGATGGTTTTTCAGTTGTAGAGGATGAGGCCTCTACCGCTAAGATTATCTCCCCAAGGGAAGGATGGTTGTTGTGGATGGGGCATGTTCAATACATTGGTATACATTAAATAGAAAGGAGTATCATGGCTTCTATGTGGTTAAATACCCACACCTATTTTTGTCGGTATGTATGCTTAGAGAGCCAGTCATACAATGATTTTGGTGAGGCATCATGTAATAGATTTGGTTAATGTTAAAGATGATCTTTCCTATATATGTGTGTTCAATTATGAGATGATGGTGTGACATGATAAATGTCTAAAAGAATGATATTACTCAATGACATATGTCTTCAAGTTGAGGACCTAGCCAATGCGATCATATGTATGATAAGAGTATGTGCATTCTTATTATGTCCATAATCAGATATTATTGTGTAGACAATAATAATACATAAGGTTAGAATGTGTGTTGACTAATGACATAATCTCATTTGTCATGATATGTGATATAAAGCCAAACATATAGGTTTTTTTATAGAGAACAATGTATTGAACAAACCTACCTTGAGAGTGATACACATATTCCATTGAATGGTAGTTAGAATCATCTCTCATAGTGATAATGGTGATTGTGGTTCTTAGACTCAAATTCATTACACTCATCACATGTTGTTCGATGCACATTGATACCATCCAACATGACCTTGAATAAGGGTTACCATACAAGTGATGTACGGGTATGTTGTGAAATATGGGGATTGACTATGAGTGATGTAGATGGGATTTGTCCCACCAACTGGAGTTGATATCTTGGACACTTAATAAGTGAGATTGAGAAACATATGGCAATACTCATGTGAATAAATATGTGATATGTGAGCACACATGCATATCAGAAAGTCTACTAATGAATGCATATTCATCCCAATTTTAGTTACATTATTAGTCTAATTTAGCAAGCATATAACCTAGTTTTCACAATAATAGCTTTGTTTCTATCTACATAGGGTTTTATGATAATTTGTAGGAATTTGATACTTTTCTTGACTCCCTTTGTGGATTTTAAGTTCTATCACTCCACAACAAGTTTTCCTAGGGGGTCCCTCTCGATCGTTATACAATTTTTGTGTCCAAGAACAAATTCATCATGTCAATAATCAACATCAAAATCATCGAGCAATCATGACATATGGCAGCTCGACGACCTTGTCAACCTTCTAGGATGATGATCTGTCACCTCCATGGTCAACACACAGATGCTTGACATCTAGATGCTCGACATACAAAAGCTCAACACCTAGACTCATCGATGATCAAGGTCGACAATCCCATCGATCTCCCTCACCCTCGACATCATCATCTATCTATAGACGACAAGAAATCATGTTATTGAATTACCACATCAAGACTCTTATAGACAAATGAAAATCCCCGATGAACCCATTGATCGACAACAAGTGATCAAAATTGATGGAAAGTGGTTGACAACCACAACCCTATAAATAGGCCCCCAACACATGAGTTTAAGGATCTCATTTTTTTTGTGGAGAAAAAAATTTCAAAAGGATGATGTTGAGATCAAAGAAAAGTCTAGGTATATCAACATAGCGAGTTATATCGACCTCCACAATTTGAAAGCTATCAAACTCCTTCTGCAAGGCGATCGATCTCTTCCAGATCCACTATCCATCTGCCTACTTCTCCTGCAAGTTAGGGTTAATACATGAAGGATAAAGAAGGAAGTAAGTTTGTTGTCGCACACCATGATGATCTACTTTTTCTACCATCATGACTGTTATGGTGTCCTCTTATTCTATTTGTGATATTAATCTCGCCATGTTAAAGGAGTATTCTTTTCACTAGGGTGTGGGGACTAGCCCCACTACCCGTTTCTTGCAATTTCATTCATTTTCCAAATCTTGTATGAACTTATTTAATTCATAACTAATCATTTATCACATGTCTTGCAGACTGAGCACCCACTTTACGTGATTTATTATAATCTTTTACCACGATAACTTCAAAGTTAAAGATTTGATACCGATTTGCTTTAGTTGATGTTATGATGAGAAATTCTAATGGGAAGTCTCTAGAGTAGTGGATACATGATTTGTAAGTAATGAGACATCAAGCTTACATGGATATATACTCATACAAGCTTCTAACGCCGTAAGGGGAAACTTGCATAACTCCAATTATATTTTCATACATGTTTGGATTTGAATGATTATGCATAAGTGTTTCCATACGTTGATAACTAGAACCTTAATCTAGATCTTTTTATTCTTGCAATTTTAGTTAAACAAACCAATCTCAACTTTTGTGATAAGTACTACTTCTTTCTAAGTTACTTCATTAGATAATTCTTAAAAAGTTGTCCCTTGGGATTTAATCCTCAATTGTACTACGATAAGACTCGTCTACTTGCAGGTGGTAGTTATTGCCCGTTTGTTTTGGTAAACTCTAGGAATTATATTCCCAGTGCAATTGTAGTGTGTGCGACAATATCCATGTCATCCACTCTAGTTCAAGGAATATGGATTAAATATTAAGAGGATGACAATTCTATGCCTCGAGTTCAATCTAGATATCAAAGACAAAGGAACTATATGATCATTGTAACATAGATCACTCAGTGTAGGATGAAGTGTTCTCCAACTTTCCAATTACTTGGGTAGCAATGATGTGCTGCTAGATACCACTCATTATTTGTGATGTCATAATCTAGTTATGGAGATCCAATGCCTACGTAACTTAGGACCTATAAGGTCACACACATAGGATGCACTAGGAATAGGATTTTACTCATTAATAAGGTTTGACTTGATTAATATTGTGTTTAGGTATTTAACATAAACAACATTGGCTAGTAGTTGGCTGACTGGGAATGTGAGTTGACCAACTGTGAATGTGAGTCAACCCGTTGGAATATCTAGTCAACCAACTCAAAAGTCCAGTCGACTGACTGGAAGATTAGTAAGACTAGATCAAAGATTGATGCGGATGCCATGTTGTGCATTGATTGTCACATTGAAAGTCAATATATTTGCAAATAGGAAAACTTTCAATCAATCGACTAGATGTTCCAGTTGATTGACTGGGAGTCCAATCAACCTTGACTCATGAATTGTAGATTTAAGTTGTTCTCCAACTTTCCAATTACTTGGGTATTAATTAGACTTTGAGAGTCAATTAGACTTTGACTCACAAATTTTAGGTTTAAGTTGTTCTCCAACATTCTAATTACTTAGGTATCAATGATGTGTTTCTAGATATTTCCCATTATTTGTGATGTCATAATCTAGTTATGATGTAATTTGGGACCTATAGGGTCATACACATAGGATGCACATAGAATAGGAGTTTACTCATGAATATATTTGACTTGATTACTAAGGGTTTATGTAATCAACTTAAACAACATAGGTCGACAATTGGATGACTAGAAATGTGAGCCAACCAACTAGAAATGTGAGTTGATTGACTGGAATGTCTAGTTGATTGGATGAGAAGTTAAATCGACTGACTGGATGATCAGTAAAATTGGATCAAGGATTGATGTTGAGGTCTTGTTGTGAACTGATTGTACCATTGAAATCTAATATGCCTACCAATAGTAAAACATTCCAATCAACTGACTGGATGTTCCAATTGACCGATTGGAGTGCCAATTGATCGACTCGAGGTTCACAACATCTAAAATTTT
Organism: Alisma plantago-aquatica; assembly: GCA_963693085.1. Classification (NCBI taxonomy): domain Eukaryota; kingdom Viridiplantae; phylum Streptophyta; class Magnoliopsida; order Alismatales; family Alismataceae; genus Alisma; species Alisma plantago-aquatica. The sequence goes on from OY856410.1 coordinate 751,675,954, forward strand.
ATGATATTTTCTACTTGTATCCCTAATTTTGTGGAAACTATGGCTCATCCACTCGTATATAAAGGGGAGTGTCCAAGGCTCTCAGGACAAGTCTCCCAATCTCAAACTTATGGTAACGTGAGAGAGAGGCATCTTACCCATAAAAGGGAGAGATAGCTAGAGGGGAGAAAGTCGATTATAGCATGCTAAAAACATTATTAGATCAATGATGGGCTCTAGAAGGGGGAATTGAATAGAGCTAAAACACTTAATCCAAATTTAGTAGACTTTCAAATTACTTCAAGAGATAAGGTTGTAAATATGGAATTTGAGTGCAACTAAACATACATTGTATGGAAGAGTGAGATTGAACTAGCACAAGTAATAAAAGCTATGTATAGTGGTTCCAAACTTCAAACTAGGAGATGTACATCCACTACCTAGAGAGGTCAACTCTAGGATTTTTCAACCATGTCTCACTCCTTATATTCCATTTTAAGAGTTAAAACATATGACCTTCACTTCCAGGACATGGATACCTAGCCTTCCTATTGAGGACAAGGGAGCCAATAACCTTACAAAGGACTTACCTATCCTGACCAAGAGTCTTCTACCTTGACAAGGACTTACCCACTCTTGCAATGAGTCTTCCTTCTTCACCAAGGACTTGCCCACTCTTGCAGCAAGTCTTCTACCTTCAAGGAATTGCCCTCTCTTGACTTGGATCTTCCTCCCTTGACTCCACCTTCACCAAGGGACTCCTTCCCTTCTTCTTCACCTCTCTTAGACAAGAGGGAGAACCGTCATCCTCATGGTAGAAAGAGAGATTGGGAGGTGGAGGAAGTGAGAGCCTCACAAGATGTACATGTAGGACTAGCTCTCTTACAAATATCCTACTCACTCTAATGGATGTACTAAGTTATTAAGCTTAAGAGTGGAAGGAGTCTCTTGGAGGCTCTCAAATATAATATAGGGACCTTTATTGTGCTTGGATAACCATGAGATGAATCCTAAGGGGTCCTATTTATAGTTGAGGATACCTACTAGGTAGTAGAAACACTTAAGGAGAAATTCTAGCCATTTGGGGTGTTGCAATGGATATATTTTTAAGTTTTGCAACACTCCAACCGTTAGAAACACTTTTTCTGCACATTTAGTATAGTGTGGTTGGCCAAGTTTCAGTAAAGGTAACTTGACCAATGGAACTATGCAACAAGTCAATTTTGAGTTGTCATTTGAGTTAATCCTAGATGAAACTCGACCAACGACGTAAAATTGATTTGCCTGTGTAGGGGTGTCGATCGAGTTTGTCCTAGGGAAACTCGGCCAACCTGGAAGTTCCCAAGATCCATCAAGGGTGTTGGTCGAGTTTATCCTAGATGAAAATCGGCCAACAAAAGTCCCTTTGAATTTTGGAAAGTGCAATAAAAGTGATTTAATATTTGATTCAAGTGAACTTGATTTTTTCTAATCTTAATTACAAGTCATACAATCATTACAAGTGATTTGCAACATGATTCTAATGGATTTGAGACCTTTTCCACAAAATTACACTTGCATTGATTTTGACTTGCTTTCTCCAAGTCATGATGTGTAAGCTTAGGCTTTTGGAGTGCGTCTATACCTCATCTTAAATCACTCAAGAAAAAAATTAGACACAAATAAGTGGAATGGTTAGTCATCATCAAAATAAGGTTTTAGTCAATTAGTCTTTGAGAGTCAATTAGACTTTGATTCAACATTCTCCCCCTTTTTGAAGATGACAAAACATTCCATAAATGTATTGAAAGAATTTAAGTAAAATCATCCCTTGGAGAAACCTAAGGGTTTTAATAGAATTGAGTTCATATGCCCCCCTTAACTGATGTTAATGGAGTTCACATACTCCCACTAAGTTGATGCTATTTCCCCTACATTGTTAGCTTTCATAAGATTTATAGAAACTATGTCTTCTACTCATATATGTCTTGTAAATATGTGTGTTCTCCCATTTACATGAGACATGTCTTCTCCCCCTTTATCATTTCAAAAAGTGAGGGGTTTGAAGAGCTAAAACACAACTTGTTAGAAAAAAGAGAATGTAGAAGATACAAACTATGGTCGTGTCCAAGCAATGTCTATAAAGCAAATCAAGACATGCATTAGAACAACCCTAGATGTAATTCTAGTAATAAGAAAGCATGTGCTATGCAAGTCAAGAAACAAGCTTGAGTATGTATGAAACATGATACAAGAATAGCATGTAATTTACTACCAATTGATGTATTAGATATCAAAAGATAAACAAGGCTAGAACTACATGTATATGGACTACTAGTTAATGATATCGCAAGTTAGGATTACCAGTAATCTATATCATAGAAAAAGATGCACAAGTTAAAGAGCAAGCTATGATTAAATGTAAAGAAATATCCAAACAAAGAGATATGCAATTTTAGAAGTATGAAAGGATATTACAAACTAGCATTTATATGCATCATTATGAAAATATGATTACCAATAAGAAAACCAAGGTTGTATTGAAACAAGATATACAACTATATATGTAGCAAGTTAGAGCACAATGGAATAAATTTAAGAAACAATCAAGATATTCAAAGATATCATCATCAAAACATGCATAACAACTCAAGACATGTAATTCAAGATATAGAGAGAGGAAACTAAGTAATGATAAATATAGAGTTGTATGCAAGTTAGTAAATTTAAAGAATGATAATATGCACATATAAAGGTAACAAGGGGAGTGACATGAAAGGTTATTGGTTGAAAAAGTCTAGGTTTGAGGGAAATTCTCATCCAAAAATTCATCCGTATATTTTGTGCAGAGTGTTGTCGGTTGAGTTTATGTGTTGAATTTCTTAGTCAAAAACAACTATTAGCAACACCCTTTGGTGCTTGTTGGTCGAGTTTCATTCAAGACAAACTTAGCTGACAACAATTGCTATAAAAAGAACATATATTTCAGAAAAACATATCTAGTGACATGATAAAAAAAACATATCCAAACATGTGTAAGGAAGTTATTAATGCACTATGAAAGCATTAGAGGAAACTTTTGAGCTAAAAGGTGATGAGAATCACAATATACCATATTTGACTCAAAAATCATATGTAAAGAGCATACAATCTTGTCAAAAACAAGCTATGATTGGATATGAGTAAGAGTACAATTACCTCTATTGTTACCATTTCTTTTCTACTAGTTGCCACCACATACACATCTCACCTTTCTTCTTTTATGTGGATAGAGAGACCAATTTTCAAATCAATAGCCCAAGTCAATCCATTATCAAGTGTCCTACAAGAAGATAAATGAAACAATCCCTAATCATATTTTTGGGTCCCGAGGGGCTAGCTTAGCAGCTCAAGTTCTACTACTCTTATGTGTTTTCCTAAAGGGGGAATACATAGAATAATGACCAATTTCATCTCAATGATTACATGATATCATAGCCTTAGAACTAGATGATTCTTCATTGAAAATTAAAGGTCCTTTGTCTTTATTGTTCTTTCATCTACCATCAAGTCCAATACCATCTCTACCCATTTGTTTGGTAGTATGATCTAGGATTTGATTAAGATTCATTTTATAATGTAAGAATCTTTGCATAGAGGGTATCAGATTATGATTATCATGCATAAGAGAAGTAATAGTAGAAGATTAATGATTGATATCATCTCTAGCATGCAAAAGATCAATTTCTAAGCAAAGAACTTTTGTCATATAAGAATCGTTCATCAAGAAGAGCAACAACGTTATTCTCTCTACTAGTAGAACTAGAAAAAGATTCAAGGACATTGATTTTAGCAAGCAAGGAAGCATTTTCTTTGTCAAGAAAACAATTTTATAAAGATAGATACTATTTTCATATTCTATTCCTTGCAAAATAAAGTTTTTGTCCTGTTTTTCAATTTTTAGAACATTAATGTCATACATGAGATATTTCACAATTTCACTATGATTTTCATTAGAACTAGACATAGGAGGTTGAGCTTCTATAAATCTAATATTATCAAGAAAGTTAGCATTTCAAGTTAAAGAGCATAAACTTTTATAAGATAATCATTGTTTACAATATCAACACCATTGCATTTCAATTCTAGTTCTAGATAATACTTTTAAAGATTGTCAATATTATTTTGCAAGAAAATGTTAGAATGTTCAATATCATCTTTTTGTTCATGCAAGTTATCAACAATCTTAGCAAGAATTTTCTTTTTCTTTTTAGTAGACCTAAGAGAGGCATGAGAAACATGAATAATAGCAATTAAGGATTATTTATCAAAAGAATTTAGATTTACCTAATTTGAGTCTTCATTTGAATTTTCCATGAGAGTAAAATGACATTCTCCATATTCACTAGAGCCTGAGCTAGATTCTCTACTAGATTCTTCACTTGAGCTTGAGTTAGAGAAGTCACTAGAAATTTTGTGCCATTTCTCCTTCTTCTTGTGCTTCTCTTCCCTTCTCTTGTGAAGATGGGTCTTTTTTCCTGGTGGGCAATCTTCATTGAAGTGACTCTTCTTTCCACATTTGAAGCATTGGGTGGAGGAGAAAGTTTTGCCTTTGTGAAGTCTACCTTTTGAGTACATAGTGTATTCTTAAAATTGAGAGGATGGAGAAGCTTGACCAACAATAGCTTCAATTAGGGCTTTGATTTCAGCCTTCTTCATTCTCTTGAGCTCTTCCTCTTCTTCTCTTTCTTTTTCCTCATGCTTGTCAAGTTTAACTTCACAGTCTTGTAGATTTCCTATGAGCTTTTCAATAGGAATGTCACCAAGAGACTTTGCTTCTTTAATGGAAGTCATCTTTGATTCCCACCGTTTAGGAAGAGATCTATAGATCTTTGAGTTTATCTTTTCTCTATCCATAGGATGACCTAGGAAGGCAAGACCATTTATAATGGCGTCGAGCCTAGCATACATATCAACTATCCTTTCCTTCTTTTCCATCTTGAAGTTCTCAAGGAGACCATTGAGCATGTAGACTCTACTTTCCTTTACTTGTTTTGTATTCTCATAAGTGACACATAGATTTCTCCATACCTCATAGGCTGTCTCACAAGAAGCAATATGATTGAACTCGATGTTGGAAAGAGAGTCATAGAGAATGTTGATGTCTCTAGAATTCAAGGTTTCTTTCTTCAAAGTAGCTTCATCCCATTCTTCTACCTTAATCTTTGGTAGTGTGTATGGAATATACACCATTCTGCATAGCTCAAGACTTCATCCTTGGATGTAGAATTGTAACCTTCTCTTCCAATAGAGGAAGTTGCTCCCATCAAAGATTAGAATGTTTATTAGGTATCTCCCACCTTGATAATCGCCCATCTTCTCCTACTTGTGGAAGTATTTCTTGGAGAAGACCCGCTCTGATACCAATTGTTAGATCAATGATGGGCTCTAGAAGGGGGGAATGAATATAGCTAAAATGCTTAAAGTAATTCATTAGATCTTCAAATTACTTCAAGAGATAAGGTTACAAATATGGAATTTGAGTGCAACTAAACATACATAGCAAGGGAGAGAGAGATTGAACAAGCAGAAGTAATACAAGCTATGCATAGTGGTTCTAAATTCCAAACTAGGAGATGTACATCCACTACCTAGAGAGGTCAACCTCTAGGATTTTTCAACCATGTTTCACTCCTTATATTCCATTATAAGACTTACAACATATGACCTTCCTTTTCCAGGACAAGGATACCTAGACTTCCCTTTGAGAATGAGGGAGTCAATAACCTTAAAAAGGACTTACCTGTCCATGGCCAAGAGTCTTCTACCTTGCCAAGTACTTATCCACTTTTTCAATGAGTCTTCAGCCTTCACCAAGGACTTACCCAATCTGGCAAAAAGTCTTCCACATTCAAGGAACTACCCACTCTTGACTTGGATCTTCCGTCTTTGACTTCATATTCACTAAGGAGAATCTTTCACCAAGGGTCTCCTTCCCTTCTTCTTCTTCACCTCTCTTATACGAGAGAGAGAAACTTCATCTTCATGGTAGAAAGAGAGATTGGGAGGTGGAGGAAGTGAGAGCCTCACAAGATATACATGTTGGACGAGCTATCATATAAATCTCCTACTCACTCTAATGGATGTAGAAAGTGATTAAGCTTAAGAGTGGAAGGAGGCTCTTGGAGGCATTCAACTATAATATAGGGACCTTCATAGTCCTTAAATGACAATGGGATGAAGCCCAAGGGGTTCTATTTATAGTTGAGGATGCCTATTAGCCAATAGAAGCACTTAAGGACATATTCTAACCGTTTTTGGTGTTGAAATAGATATATTTGTGAGTTTTGCAGCACTCCAATGGTTAGAAACACTTTTTCTTCACACTTCATTTAGTTTGGTCAAGTTTCAATAAAGGTAACTCGACCTTGAAACTCAACCGGTGGTACTATACGACAAATAAATTTTGATTTGTCGGTCGAGTTTATCATGGATAAAACTCAGACGACGGCTTAAAATTGATTTGTCTGTGTAGGGGTGTCAGTCGTATTTGTCCTGGGGAAACTCATCGGACCTTGGCATTTCCTAAGATCCATGAAAGGGTATTAGTCGAGTTTATCCTAGATGAAACTCGGCTGACAAAAGTCCTTGTGATGAATTTTGGAAAGTACCATTAAAGTGATTAAATATTCAACTTAAGTGCTCTTGATTTTTTCTAAGCTTAATTACAACTCATACAATCATTACAAGACATTTACAACATGATTCTAATGGATTTGAGGCCTTCTCCACAAAAGTGCATTTGAATTGATTTTGACTTGTCTTTCTCCAAGTGAGGATGCACAAGTTTCGGCATTTGAAGTGTGTTTATACCTAATATAAAGCCACTTAAGTAAAAGAATTAGACACAAATAAGTAGAATGATTAATCATAATCAAAACAAGGGTATCACCAATTGTCAGTTTAAGTTGTTCTCTAACTTTCCAATTACTTGGGTATCAATGATGTGTTAATAAATAACATTCACTACCAATGTAATTTGGGACCTATATGGTTTGACGCATAGGATGCACCTAGAATAGGATTTTACTCATGAATAAGGTTTGACTTGATTATTAAAGGTTTAGGTAATCATCTTAAACAACAGTGGTTGACAATTGGATGACTAGGAATGTGAGTCAACTGACTAGGAATGTGAGCCAACTGACTGGAGTGTCCAGTCGATTGATGGAGAGTCCAATCAACCATCTAGACAATTCATAAGACTGGATCAAGGATTGATGGTGACATCAAGTTGTGCATTGATGGAAACATAAATATCCAATATGTCTGCCAACAGGAAAACATTCCAATCGATTGACTGGATATTCCAATCGAATGGATGGGGTGCTAGTCATTTAACTTGTGGTTCACAAAAAACAAATGTTTATGATATTTGTCTCCTCATTTGCCCGAGTTTACAGAAACCCTGACCCATCCACTCCTATATAAAGTGGGTTGGCCAAGAATCTCAGGACATGTTTCCCAATCTCAACGTTGTGGTAATGTGAGAGTTAGAGGCACCTTAACTGTAAAAGGGAGAGATAGACAAAGGGGAATAAGTTGATGCTAGCACGCTTACAACACGAGGTACAACTCCTTCCCATTAGTTTTAGAAGAATGAAAGGAGTTCTTCATGGTCCATGTGGACTATGTAGAGGCGTGGAGGCCGTTGCCACAACACTAAGAGGACGTCGTCAACCGCCCTCAGTGGTGTGACATCAGGAGGACGCTGATGACAATAGTCTGGGTGTTGCTTGACAAAGAAGAATATCGTAGCAAGGATTGTCACTGGACTTTCTCTAGGGACAAATATATGCTTTACAACCCTCCTTCAAGTTCATAATTATTGACACGATCCACTAGTTTATGGGGAATATGCCAAGAATTTTTTTTGTTTCTGATGTCACCTCTCAAACCATATGTTCCTAAAGTTTTATGGTCAATGAGAGTCACCTATGTATTTCTTGAGGATCCACCCTTGTTTGCGCCATCTAGGGGTTGCTTTTTCTTGTTGGCGGTCTGACTTTCCTATCATTGTACCCTGTTGACGACATTTTGCTTTTTTTTTCTACTTATGGTTTCTACACTTGTTCCCTCTTTCTAGCTCCCTTGTTCAGTGGGTCCAAGTTGGTATACTAATTTAGTGGAGAGTAGGTTGGCTAGATCTAAGTGTGCTTCATCTACCCCTTCCTCCATGGTTGGCGACATCATTCTTGTTTGAAGGTGGATGCCTCTCATGATTTTTGGCACAAATTGCATTGGGTATGTGAATTTAACTGATAGTACTAGAATAGAGGATGACAGAAGACACACATCTGTGAAGGAGGGGAAACATTTCATCTGCATCTACATGGTCAACCCTACCGCAACACATGTATACAATAGGCAGGTTCTTGTACTCGAGCATGCAATATTCTCCATTGAGATAAATTGCTAGAAATAGATGCTTGGTAGTCTCAATCTCCACTGCCAATCTTGTGAATTTCTCATTATTGCCTAATAGTGTATTAGTATTAGTATTGATATTCTTCCCAACCAGGTCACTAATGCTTTCCAATAGTTGATTTTGGTAAAGAAAGGAAGGCATATTTGACAGTCAGACCCAAACCACAAGTTTGTGTGAGATGGGGTCAGATGGACAGAAAGAGGGATATGAGGATTGTACAGACAAGTAGTTTCCAAAGATCTTCCAGGGATCACCTATCACAGAGTGCACAAAGTCTTCATGGTTTCCTAGTTGGATAATGTAATAGCCCATCTTGACGTGGATTTCTCTAAATTGTTCTGTTGGCTTCCATAGAATCTGAATCCTATTAACTAGATAATTGAAGCCAATGTTGATGCCTAGATGTAAGAAGTGGGACCTGAGAGGGGATCAACTTCCTAATAAATTTGAGAAATATAAACCCATATGATCCAAACACAATAAAACATGTTGGTATAGGTGTAGATTTTTCATTTCTCAAATAATGGTATACAAAATAACCAAAGTATAGTAGCGGGAATGATATTTCTTGACTATATTCAATTTATACAAATTATAAAATAATATTCCATTAAGGGGCTTACATGAAAGCAACAACATAGGGATCTAAGTAGAGGGATATCTAAACTATCTCAAGTCAGTCTCCCAAGCATCAACTCCTTAAGCCAGGTACATGTCACCATGACAAGTCTTCCAAATCCTACACCTAGACTTGGAAGCATACCCCACAAGAGAAGTCAAAATCAAAGTTGTCAGCATAAAGGCTGATATATGCATATTTATTGGGAATTGACTAACATTATGGAAAAAGGACATCAAATATAATAAGTTTTCCCATAGAAGAGAAAAGTACTATCCAATCGGATATCAATAGGAAAACAAGTCAATATACGAAGCATTTATCAAAAATATATGATTAATAGAATGAATTCTTTCCATATCACAACATTAATAAATCATAATCATTACATGTAAAAAAATTAGACTACTTTTATTTATGTAGGGCTGAGACCCATAAAATCTGAAGCCTAAGTTGGGTGGAAAGGTGCACCCTGGACGAAAAGGCACACCCAATGTATAATTCGAGTGGAAAGATGCACTCAGGGTGGAAAATCACACCTAAATATTATGGTAGTATAGATGTACATGGTACTATAAATAAACTAGTCTATTTGTACACACACCAAAATATAAAGGCAAGATATAATTCTAGACATAATCATTTAATTCAAGTAAGAGGATGAGATCGTCCTACAATTTTATGCACATATGTTAGAGGACCTTCAATAATAGGATCTCATAGAATCAACAACAAATCAACACATAACAAGAAAATAGGGTTATCAAATAGAATCAATAACGTTCAATATTTAACCAACAAATGCCTCGTAGGGGAATAATCTATTGGTCATATTAGTATTGCCAAAATCAATTGGGAAAGATTCACATTGATTAAGAGAGAGAGAGAGGAATTATGTGTTTGCTCAATATAATTAATAAAGAGATGCAACATACATCAAGAGAGAAAGAGAGAGGAATCAGAGTAATTTCTCCATATGATAAGGGGATTTGACATACACTAAGGGTCTGACTGGTTCATCGTAACTTGTCTTAGAAATACAGGGAGTCAAGTTCCTTGTCTAATTCTATGTGACTGGTTTGACGGAAGTCCAGAACTTGAGTTTCAACATTTTCCCTAGACTTCCAATGATATATATAGTTTGCATTTTGAGACTTCCGAAGAAAATCTATCGGAAAACCAGTTCCGTTCCCAGACACATCCTCTCCCTATTCATTTTTCTACTGGTTGAGCGGTGGCTCGATATGGCCACTGAGAAGTCTGATCTTTAGGTTGCCTTCTCTTGTTGCTCAATCCTAATCCTGAATAATTAGACGGCAATGCCTTCTTTGTGCGTGAACAATGACTCTTCTTTTCTCAGACAAACAAAAGTCGCGGATGATAGCTATTGATGTTGCCAACAGAAGCTGGATTTCATTTATGAAGCATCGCAAACTGCAAGATAGGGATTCACTTCTTTGGTCTTTTAATTTCAGATCTGCAAAAAAGATAAGCAGAGAGAAATATAATCCATGAGGTGGAAAGATCTATGATTGGTGTGTCACTAACTCGACAAATAGGGAAAATCCATGGTGACCTTGGTCCAATCTTTTGTCTGCAGTTTTCTTCTTTAATATCTAATAGATCGGGACTTACAGCCAACTAAGAATAAGAAGATCTGCTTCACCTACCAATAGATCAATGATTCGACCATCAAATGAATTCGTAAAAGAACTTTTGAATGATGCATGTCATGAGTGGTGATATCAATCGATGCATCAGTCTTATTAAGAATGACATCCCTTTGTTTGAGGTATGATTAAGAACAACATCAGTCTTTCCATTTCCTTGGATCATTGATGCCTTGAAGTTATATGACATAATGCCAAAGGCACGTAGTAACAAGTTTGATGTAATGCCTTCAAATTGTTTGATAAAAATATCAATTTTGAGATACGTCAGTTCTGGTTACTAATTTTCCCAATCATATTTCAAGCCAATCACTGGAACTCATTTTTCTGGAACTCAATTTCAGTATTGGGAAAATGAGTTTCTAAAAAATTGTAGTTACACCAAACCAGTCAGACTCTAAGAGAGGGTAAAATTAGATTAATTGCTCAATGTGGACGAAAGAATGTAACATACCTCAACATGTTTGTCACCTTATCAAAGTCCAAATCTTAGATCAAAGTTTGGGTTCCAAGGTTTGAAACACCGACGATGGTTCAGAAAAGATCAAAATATGAATTGTTTTATGAGATTACAAGACTTTTACATCTCTTTCCAAGAACTTGAATAGGATGATAAGGGAAGCGGTTAGAATCCATGTCCTATTGGTCAAGTGATTTTTATGTGTGTGAATGTCATGAGGAGGGGTCTATATATTGAACTATTTGGTTTGGGTAGCAATGAACTTATCTATTTTTATTTACTAGGAAAAATATGTAATATACATTATAAAAGGAGAAAAGTTAACCATTTGCTTACACATAATAGGAGAGAATATATATAAAAGTGTCAATTCCCTTCCATTTCTTTGTGTCAATATTTTATAATATATTTTCCCTTTTTATAAACAACATGGTCATAAAAATATTGACTATTTCATTTACAATAAAGAGACTTCTAAATATCTCATTGTATAGTTATTTACTCAATGTAAATATATATAATAATTTAATGCACAAATGTGTAGGATATACATATTGAATTCCTTTTCTATCATTCCATTTATGAATCTATTCTATATACTTACTCATCCCATTATGAATTAATTTTCTCAAAATGTTTCTCTTCTCAGTTTAGTGTCGTTGAAAACACATATACCAATTTTATTCCAATAAAAGGCATCAATTTGAATAATATTAATTTAGATCCAAAATTTCATATTTGAGGCAACCATATATATTGCTAATACATTCTACAATAATTGTTTATAGAGGAGATAAGTGCTAATAAATTTATATATCCAAACTAATTATTATAGACACATAAATTTCATATCAAAAGGGTGAAAACATTATCTATTGAACCATTTTCCTTTTTTCCTTGTTGTAATAATTTTAGGAGATAATAGGGAGGTTTACTAGGAAATAATTTATTCAAGATTTTTATTATTTATTATTTTGGTTAACTAATTGAACATATACATTTGGATATGTTTATTTGTTTCGAAACAAATAATGTAATCAAGTTAAGATATTTGTTTTCTTTATGATATGATAACATGATTGTTTTTATTTATTTATTGCTTTCAAACATGAAGGAGAGAATTAGTTATTTAAAGTTTTTTTTTGATGACCGAGAGTGTCAGGACCCACACTTTTGATCAGCATAAATACCAACCATTAGAGATAATCCCAAAACCTAAACCCAGATTATGAAATAAAAAAAATAAATCTCGACAAAGGGGATTAAACAATATATGAAAAACACAGATAATTTTTCCTTCTTATTTCTTCACAAATTCATAAATCAATGTCACATCAAGGACATCACAGTTAGATATCACAAATCTTATTCAACTCCATTAAAACTAGAATCAAATCTTATTCTCATATGCGGTTCAGTTTACATCAAATACATGTACATTGATGAACAAACTTAGTCTACAACCCATCCCGGGAAAGAGAGAGTACAGGGACATTCTAATCTATCTAGATTATGCTATTTATATCTTCTTTATCATGACATCTCCGATGTATAGCATTATACATAAAAACATTTGAAACAACCTCATGAGACTCATATAGAGCCCCAGTGAGAGGATACCTCCCACTCAAGCTAGGTACATGCATCAACATCAGATTAAGTATAATAAACTTAACAAAAACATGTAGATATTGAAAAGTCTAGTAGCTAGTTCTATCATAGGTCAAATCTATCTTACAATGGTAATCTAATCTAATAGATAAGTTAATCATTTAAACCAATTATAACTTTAAAACATCTTTTAAAGCATGTCAATTAACAAATCAACATATACTTCTTGGTTCAAATTAAGAACCCTACTGCATGAGAAATAATTCAAGTTCTAAGCATTTTGAATCAATACTTTACAATAACATTATCTTTGTGACATTGCACCAGCTGGAACAGGAACACATCTTGTAGTCCTGAAGCTGAAGTACACATAATACATATCTACCAAAAAATACTATCAAATAGAAAGCAATCCAACTCATATTCATAATGGATACAAATCCCATCATTTATAACTTGTCAACATGATATATCATATATATTATAAAGAAAAATGCCCATAGCAACATGATTACTTTCCACAACAAGAAGCTTACTCAACAATGACAAATCATCAAGTAGCAGTATAAGGAATGTAAAAACCATTCAACTCATGTTCAACATGGCTTATCATCTTTTATTCATTTGCCCTAAAATTACTTGGCTTGTACCTCACCAAGTAGAAATTTCCATGCCTAATTCTCATGTCAACGACTCACCGTTACTATCTTAGGGTTTAGTCAGATACCCTTAGATATCAACAATAGGCCTTGTCCACCTTAGGGTTGCCTAAAGAGGCTCACATTCTCATCTCGGGTATACGAGATAGGAACCAATAAAATAATATATCACATATCACAACATTTCACATTTTCACATTTCACATATTTAATTTTATCATAGTTTATTCCATGTGGAAATAGACTTTCATAGCAAGGATTTAGGGCTAAAGCTACTCTAGATGACTCACTCCTAAATCATGGTGGTCTAACCTTTAAGGTCTCAATCCACATTCTGGAAATCCTTCACATAATTCATCGATTAGTAAAAGGAGATCCATTTTGTTTCCCCAGTGTGGTCCTTGGGGGAAACTCACGATGTTCAGGGCACCTAACTAGATGTTCCATCATTTCACTTGTTATTAATCTCTTTTACTCATCTTAAAAGAATTCAAAACATCATATATCATATCTGAGTATTCTCTCGTAGCTAGAATAACATGAAACAAATTAATTTTATCAATAAGGACAATGATCAAAGCAAGAAGCACAATAAATCTATACATTGCAACACATATGATTATTTCTATCTTCTACTTTATATCATAGAAATAATCAAAAGTGGGATATCATCTTGAGACATGATCTTATTGTCCATCGTTTACCCCATCAGGGTTTTATCATCATCAATGGGCTTTTAGCCCTAGACATAATCTCATTATATAACATTTACCCTTATCAGGGTTTCTCAAATGTAAGGAGTGCATATCAGATTCAATTTCAACATATTTCTTATTAGTTCATTGTATATCACAGTTCTTAACAAATATTAGCGAAGACATTAGAACTAGCAACAGTATAAGCATATAGGCATCATGTATCATTCATCATACTCAGATAGATTTATCATATAACATATGCTTGTCCCATCCAATCTCAATAGATGCAAATACATTTCATTCATGTACATGCATAACAAAATTAGTTCTCTTCTTCTATTATTTCACATTCTTTAGATGAGGTTACCAATCAACACATGTTGACTATCATTTGAAGTTTGTACTATTAGTCCATTCTCATAGTACAAGTCACAATTCAAGAACATATTCTTGTAAATCAATTCAAATACTTGAATTTTATGTTTTAGTTGAATTCAACTACATTTATGTACATCCCCTAATCCCTCATTTGAGATTGTCATTCACTAGCATCATCAAACTCATCATTTTAGGGTAAGAGTTACATTCTTAGAATCATCTACTAATTCCCATATTTTCCCTTCATTTTATATTCAGTAGTGTCAACTTCTTTCATTTCATGTTCATTACATTATTCAGACCAATCTTTCTTGATTCACTTTACATACAATGCTTCTCTTCTACATAACATTTATCAAAGTCCAGTTCTTAGTATATTTACTTTAATTTGGGTTAAGCCACATGTAATTAAAATAAAATATAAAATACTTCATCATACTAACTTGATTAGTTTCATCTTTAACTTGCAATCACCATTAAGTACATCTTGGTCATATTGTCTCTTATATTTAGATAAGTGTACCATTTTATTGACTATTAATGTCATTTCCATAATCAATAGTGAACATTCTTGATTATACTAATCACTTTAGCTTAAAATAATGGTTTAGGTTACATCTTCTTACATCATAATTTCTGATCATCCTTCACAAATCACTATCATGTAACTTGTATAAAAGGACCCACATACATATGAGGGCTACCCATTATTCCACAAATTGTACTGAAATAGATGCATTAGTCTTAGATCATATTAGTAAGACTCATCATCTTTGATTGAAGTATTAATACTTACATTCAATATTTCATCACATTTACAACATCATATACAAGTTCAAGCTTCATCACTCATACTCATCTTAATACTAAACATCTAGGGTTTTCAAGAAGTCATCCTTAGTTCAGCACATCATAAGATCCATATCACTAATTAATTTCTTAATGATGCATAGAGGTTCATTTGGGCTATTCACACACATGGAAACCCTAATTTTCAGTTTCACATATTCTATTCATCAATCATAAGTATACATTGATTAATTGACCCACTTGATACACTTCCTCAACACAAACCCTAATTAGGATATGTGGTCACCTCATACTGATCCTTATATGTATATTATATTCAATTCCATTAACATTCAACAATACACTTGCATAATACAAGCTAGTACAATTCAAATGTGAATGTATACATGTCAATTCAATTCCAAGCATATTGACCATTGGGCTGATTTTTAGGCAAAATTCACATGAAATAGCATAGTCATCTACCAATAAGATTACCCATGGATCCTAAATCAATATATCATGAACTAATCAAGTTACAATCAATGAGAAATGATCAAAATTAGTAGAATTGGATCCTCCAATATCTTTTCCAAATCAATATCCAATCACATACATATACAAGAAAGGTTTCAAATTATTTAAACTGGGTAGAATTAGGCTTTCCACATGAATACAGAGCTTAGGAGGGAGAAAAACACTCACCTCAGATGCCAAGAACCTTAAAAACGTAGGTCCACCTTTGAATTTTTGGAAACCCAATCAAACTCTAGTAAATGAATCCAATTCTTTCTCCTCTCAACTCAGAAACCCTAGAAATGGGGATTAGAAGAGAAAGAATAATAAAAGGGAGAGATTTGATGTGATTTCAAATCATATCATAGGATGGTTAGAATCTTGAAATTTGAGAGAAGATTCACCATGAAATTCTATGTAAAGAACCTAAACTTACTTGATTTCATCATATATTGGATAGAGAAACTCTAGGTCAACATCTCCACTAATTTCTCTTCTCAAACCCTAGCTCTCCTCCCTCCCTAGAATTTCATTTCTTTGACAGGAATGACAAGTTATGAGATCTTCTTGTGTTAGGTTAGTCATATAGATGAATTCAGGTGCTTAGAACAATTGCAATAAAGCCCTTCATTGTATTTTTATTTTACTCAGACTGATTGGTTAGCTGAGTTATAAACTCGACCGACACCATACTTTTAAGAACTAAAAAAAAGTCCAAAAATTATAAAACTTTAACTCAATTTTTGAAATTGAGTTTATAAGTAATAGAAATTTTTTTGATCATTTGGAGTTACGAATAAATAACTAAAAATCAAATACTACATTACAATATTGCAGTCTGCAACATCGTCGGTCGAGTGTGTCCTGCATAGAACTCGACCGACACACTTCATGTAGAGATCAAATATTATACAAAAATTATGAAAATTTAATCGTATGTCTAATTTAGTTGAAAAACTTAATTTAAAATTTTAGATCAATTGGACATACCAATAAAAAGATAAAATTCAATTACCACACTACTATATCAATATGAAAATATGGTCAGTCGAGTTTAAAACTCGACAGATATGTCAGAACATTCTTAAAAAATTCTGATATTTTTCAATATTCCTCAAATTTGATATATCCAAATCATATCCAAATTTTAATTAAATAAGAGTTACACACAAAATACTAAAAATTATTTAGTGAGACACTATACTTATCAAATTCTGTATTTATATGTCATCAAAACCCTAATTTGGGCAAATTAGGGTTTCCAAATGTTAACCCTAATTATGTGAATTAAAGTATGATTAAACCTTCTCATTATATTTAAAACATCAAAACTTAACTACCATCATTAATCAAGTTTTAAATAATTATCAACTTAGTTAACCACACAATCATCCAAGAAAACCCTAATTAGATGACTAATTTGAAAATGGGTCATTACAGAGAGAACCCACCCCGGGCAAAGCCAACATAGTAAACTCTCAAGACATGAGAGAGTGTGGTTCGATCACCCTCCCCCTCCCACACCTAATCAGTGTGGATTGTTGTTTGCAAAGTGCCTTCAGTGAGGTTTGAACCCGGATCCTTCATTGGGACTTACCAAGCTCTTACCACCCGGTGTACTATGGTCGGACAATTCTTTAAAGTTTATTCTAATTTGTTAAAATTTCTTATGTATTCCACATTGTTGCAACTACCTTGGTCTATATTTCTATAACTCATATTATATAAGGAAACTAAATCTATTTTGACATCTTCCACCATGATAAATTTTCCTTAGATTTATCATGCATGAGCAACATTATCTCCCTCTATGTTATATCACAATTGTAACTATTATAACTTCATGTAAATTATGTACCTATAATCCATAAAAATTGTTTTATAGTATTTATTTATTATATTAGATATATTTTTATTAATTAATTTAATATTTTAGCCTTATCTTACATTTTCTTTTCATAATGAAACTAGGATAGTTATGATCATTAAATTAAGGTAAAACTCGGTACCCATGGTAAATAGGACACAAGGAACATTTTTTTATCTTTATATTTGGGTTTTGAAGTTCCTTTATGGGAATTCCAATACAATTAGGATTTTTGACTCATTACCATTTTATTATTATTACGTTATATCCTTACCATCATTATTTATTGCTTAGAGTATTGTTACCTTCACATTGTTAACAAAAGAGTTTCCTTATATTATTATGCACAAATTTCTATATTTTTGCCTATTTATCATATGAAATTTGTTAATTATATATTTGTTTAGGTAATGGTACATTATTCATAGTCTTGGACATGAAAATCACCTTTGTTATTCATGTTCATGAGTTAAGCACATTATGCCATTTATTATACATATATTAGCCATTATGTGAATAAGGTATCATAGGTAACACATTACATGTTAGAACACATTATGTCAATATGAGTGCATTTTATAATGTGGTGTTGATTATATAACCCAATGTTACATAACTTAATTATATGCATTAAGATTATTCACTAAGGCATTCTTGTTTGGTCAAAACTAAGGAATAACATATGATATCTTCCTTACTAGGGAGCTAAGGTTTGTAGAGTCCCAATACTAGATGTAGATAGGAGTATTTTCAATAAACAAAATAAGAGTGTTGGGCCTCCTATATATAGGAGCCTGATAGTACATGGGCTAAATAGAGAAAGGGAAAAAATACAATGGCCTAATCCCAATTAATCCAATATAGTAACCCCCCCTGTTGGAGATTAAACATTGTGAAGTCCCAACTTGATGCCCATATACTTAAGTAAAGTAGGAGGAAGAGGTTTGATAAGGATGTCAACAACTTGATCACCTGTCTTAATGTGAGGAGTGATGATTTGCTTGGCTTTGACCCGGTCTTGTACAAAATGGAAGTCAACTTTAATGTGTTTTGTGCACTCATAGAAGACTGGATTATTAGCTTTGTGTATAGCTGCATGGTTGTCATAATATAGAGTAGCTAGAGTTTGAAAAGGAATTTCAAATTCTGTCAAGATGGACCAGACCCATTGTAGATCATAACATGCATGAGACATGGCCCGATATTCTGCCTCGGTGCTGGAGCAAGCTACCACAAACTATTTTTTACTTTGTGAGGAAATTAGGTGAGTGCCAATTATGACACAATAGCCATAAGTGGACTGTCATTCTTTAGAATCACTAGACCAATCTACATCTGCATATCTAGAGATGGTGATTACCTTGGAGTTTAGACATTTATAGAGCAATCCTTGTCTTAGAGAACTCTTAAGATAGCAAAGAATGTGTTGAATGTTGGACTAGTGGACCTGGAATGGTGCACTTATGTGTTGGCTGACTATCCCAACAACATAGGTAATATCTGGTCGAGTAATAGTTAAGTAAATTAACTTCCCAAATATATGACGATACTTCTATGAATCAACAAAGAGTTCTCCTTCATGCATAGGCTTCGTATGATAGTCCATGGGAGTAGAAACTGGTTTGGCTTTTTCCATGTTGGCCTCTTGAAGCATGTCCAAGACGTAGCATCATTGTGATAGACTTATCCCTGAGGGTGAGCGGAGGACTTCAATTTTGTGAAAGTATTGTAGGGTGCCCAAGACTTTTGTATGGAAATGTGCATGTAAAGACTTTTTGAGCTAGGATATCCCAATCATATCATCGTCAGTGATGACAATGCCATCAACTTAAACAACAATAAGAACATGACCTTTGGAGGACTTGGAAAAGAACAATGAGTGATTTGTGGTTGATATCTGAAAGTGAAGCCAAGTTAGGACATCACTTAACTTGTTCAACTAGACCCTTGGAGACGGCTTGAGGGTATAGAGAGATCATCTCAAGCGACATACTTTTTGAGAAGACACCCTCTCAGCAACAAACCTAGGAGGTTGCCGTATGTAGACTTTCTCCAGGAGATCTCCGTGAAGAAATGCATTCTTGTTGTTGAGTTGGTAAAGAGGTCAGTCAAGGTGAGATGCAAGAGAGATAAGGATGTAGATGGATGCAATCCTTGTTACCATTGTTTAGAAAAGTGATATGCGGTGTACAGATGGAGGGGGTACCGAATAGAGTATATGCGATATTTGGGAGTATATACGGGAGTATATGCGGTTTTGGATTTTTTTCAGTAACTAATTATTATATAAAATAATATATTGAAAACATAAATAAAAATATACATATATATTAGG
This sequence comes from Alisma plantago-aquatica, assembly GCA_963693085.1. Classification (NCBI taxonomy): domain Eukaryota; kingdom Viridiplantae; phylum Streptophyta; class Magnoliopsida; order Alismatales; family Alismataceae; genus Alisma; species Alisma plantago-aquatica. The sequence goes on from OY856410.1 coordinate 751,695,981, forward strand.
CAGTTATATGTATTTACATCTAAACATATTAGTATGCATGTATGACATACTTATATATGTATACATGTCTATATATCGAATGTTTTTGTAATGAATGTACAAATTTTGAAATATATGTATATCAATGTAAAAAATGTGTAGAGAGTGTATATAAATGTGAGTAAATCAAAACGCATGTACACATGTACAAATGTGTTTGCATATGTAGGTATATTAAAATGTATATATACATATGAATGAGTCAATAGATATTCATATAATTGTACAAATGTGTGTGGAAATAATTATGTGTATTACAATGTATACATATAAATCAATGACTATATATTTAAATTTTAATATATATTGAAATGAGTTTATATGTATGCTTTTACGTATGAACACATGGAAATTAGTTGTGGGATTTTCAAAAAGCGGAGTTTAATCGGCCGCTTAATCGGTCAAGCGGGAGTATATGCGGCCTATAACCACTTAGTGGAATGATTAGCAATATATGGTGCGGTAGGGTGACCGAATAGGCATAAGCGGGAGTATATGCGGTCGTGCGGACCGATTTCCTGAACAGTACTTGTTACTGGAGAGTATGCCTCAAAGTAATCTACTCCAAAGCTTTGGGTGAATCCTTTGGCAACCAGGCATTCCTGAGTCTTTCAACAAAACCATCCGACTTATGCTTTATAGAGAAAACTCATCGGCAGCCTACAATATTTTTATTTGCTGGTGGAGTCACAAGATCCCATGTCTTATTTATGTGGAGAGACCACATTTCTTTCAACATGGTAGCATTCCAACCAGGATGGTGTAGAGCATTCCGCTGGACACATAGGAACAAATGTTGTGTGTAGTGCAGTAGTAAAGGATTATGCCGAAGAAGAAAAATGTTCCAGACAACAAGTATTGGAAATGAAATGCTTGATAGTGCAAGAGTGTATACCTTTGTGTAGTACCACCGGTAGATTGGATTGGTCTGGAATTGATGATGATGAAGCACATTTAGTCAGTAACTCATCTTCCATGCATCAATTTGGTGTTGGGGATGGTGGATATGGCAGTGGCATCAGTGGGATGAATAGAGAAGGCAACTAGACCATAGTATCAATATGATCAATTGGGGTTGGTTTGGGTGAAAAACATTTCATCCTCATGAAAGGCGACATCTGCAAAGATATAGATTCTGTAAGAGTTAGGTTCAAGACATTTGTATCCTTTTTTAGAACAAGGATAACTGAGAAATACCATTTGGATAGCTCGGGGGGAAATCTTCTCGGCCTTGGGATCAAAATTATGAACAAAGGTGACACAACTAAAAACCCAAGGGGGAAGAGGGAACGATTTGGACTGAGAGTAAAGAATGGAAAAAGGAGTGCGCTTCCAGAGAATAGAGGAAGCTTGGTGATTAATAAGAAATCAAGTAGTTAGGATCGCCTCAGGCCAAAAAGACTTAGGTGAGTTGGCATGAATGAGAAGAGAGCGTGTAATTTCAATTAAATGACAATTTTTATGCTCAACAATGTCATTTTTCTATAGAGAGTATGCAAATGAGCATTGATGAATCATCCCTACATCACGGAAGGAGCGACAACGTTTTGGGTATACTCAAGGGTGTTGTTGGTCTGAACAATCTTAATAAACGTTGAAAATTGAACTAAAAACAACTTGTAAAACTCATAAATTAATGTAAATACTTTATCATGAGTAGGAAGTAAGTAAAGCCATGTCATTTAAGAAAAATCATCCATAAATGTAAGAAAATATCTATAGTCATTGTAACTAGCAGTTCTGAATGGACCACAAACATTAGTATGAACTAAGTCAAACATACAAGATGATTCTTTACATATACTAGCCAAGATGGACACACGATGATGTTTCCCTAGCTGACATACATTGCACTAAATGGAAGAGCATGAAGATAAAGAACTATCTATAGTTTAAGCTTGGATAAAGGTAAATGGTCATGACGTAGATGTAGTTGAAGTGGTGTAGAGGAAAGAAAGTATCTTGGTTGGCTAGAGGGGGGAGAAGAAGTAGCAGAGATCACCAGAGCGTACTACCTGACTAATCATCATCAAATTCCTACAACCCTATAAAATAAATCCAGGTGGACCAAAAGTTACAAAACATTTGATAGAATCAACAATTTTTGCTACTGACATCAAATTGTATGGAAAGTTTGGAATAAAGTGGACAACGATCACCTTGACTTAAGAAGAGATAGGAACAGTTCTACACTAAGTTACTCATTTAACCGACCCATCCTCCATGGTGATAGAGGAGAGAAGGATAAATGAATTTGGATGTGGTTTAAAGATGGGGCATACCAGTCATATGCTGAGTCACACCTGAATCCATAATCCAGCTAGAATTGGTAGCAAGCATGGACACCTCAATGTCACCTTACGAAGCGGTGGCTAGATGTGAAGAAGAATCGACTGTAAGTAGATGTCCAAATTTCCAATCTGAAGAGGCAGAAGCGGTAATACTATTGTGTAGGGGAGAATCCCCATAATATTGGGCAGCTTGGCGAATGCATTCATATTCCTCATGAGATAATAAGACATGAGAAACTTGAGAAGATGCTTCGGTAGAGGAGGTGCACAACCAATTGTCAGTGTAGATGTTTTACCAATGTGGACAAATGTTTGAGCAACATGGACAGAGCCTCTACTGCATCTTTTGTCATAGTGTGCTGGATATCCATACTTTAAGTGGCAGACATCTTCAATGTGGCCTAGCTTGCCACAATAAGTGCACTTTGGAAGTCGGCCTCATCCATGGACACAAACTATGGCTGCCACAACCATTAAAGATGGAGGTTCAGATTCTGTAGTAGTATAAATGCAAGAAGAAAGCATTTCACACTGGGCCAGGTATGCATATGTCTTGTCTATTGATGGAAAGGTTGCACCAACTAGGAGTAGTTGTCAAACAATATCAAAATGAGGATGAAGCCCGTTGAGGAAGCATGCAGTGAGGAGAGTCTCCCGCTCCTTGGTGACTTCAGAAGACTTTTTCATAGAGAAGAAGTTGAGATGGTTTGCTAAGGCCTTCATGGCGTCAAATTACTTGGACAAGGGACACTCTCCTTGTTGTTCAGAGAAGATATTGTTCATAATGTTGTACATGCATAGAAAGTTGTCCTCCTGAGTGAAGAACTACTTCATCTCCTTTCACATAGTCTTGGTGTTTCAGTGTCACATGTACTTGACAGTCACCTCTTGCTCCATGCATGCCCAGAGCCATGAGAGCACTTGACTGTTTCCTGTCACCTAAGCATCATAAAAAACTATCGGTGAGTCATCAATGATAAATTTGAGTCTATCGTGAGACTCAAGAAATGTTTGGATAACATTCATCCGTAAAAGAAAGTTGTCATGTTATGTTTAACAGAGATATGTGTGGAATATTATTAAAAATAGTTGTTGACTTTGTAGCATCACCGATGATGAGGTGAGTAAAGTAGCGGATATAATGGCACAATAAAAACAGAAATAAAAATACTGGGATTAGTACGGTATAAATAGAAATAAAAGTACCAGAATGTAGCACGATATAAATAGTAGGTAAAGGTATCTGAATGTAACACGGTACAAAGAACAAAACAAAACAAAATAGTATCGAAATAGAAACTTAGTAGAAAGAGGATTAGTACTATCGGAATGGAACTCGGTAAGAAAACTGAAAGCACTATCAGATTAATGACACGGTAGGATAGATGAACATAAAATCCCTAATTTTTAAGAAAAGCACCCAACCATGTGGATTAGGAAAATCACATGGAGATGAAAAAAAAGTAAAGCTTTTCCCCTTTTTGTTTCGATACTTTATAAATTAGCGCATGGTCTTTTTTTTATATATATATTGTGCTTTATAAACTAAAACGAATAAATATTCAATAGCGATATGTGAACTTGCTTAATTCATGAATAGCAAGGAGTGGAGGAAGAAAGAACGAGGAAGGGAAGGAAGAAAAGAAAACCTAATGGTCATTGCTATGGTACCACGTAGACAGGAGTATTTTTAGGAAGTGAAATCGGAGTACTGGGTCTCCTATTTATAGGAGCTAGAGGGTACATGGGCTAAATAGAGAAAAGGAAAAATACAGTGAGCCTAAACCCAACTAATCAAATATACGAACTCTAGATTTTGGTATGTTACACTACAACTTTTGCCATTACAAATTTTTTTCATAGTTTTAGGTGCAAAATTAGGTTTTCCAAATTGAATATTATCCAAGGCAAGGTGGCACTATGATCGATGATGATATTAGAAACCGTCTTGGTGTCTAGAGAAGCCAAATTGAGTAGTGGGGAGTTCCTGTTAACCTTTCTTATCATTGCATCCTTGTACGTTTATGCATAAACATCGACTATTCCATTAATTACTTCATGGTCGGTACCATTGATGTAATTCATAAGAGCGTCGTTCACACTGCTATCAATGTGTTCTGCGTCCACTTCTGGAGTTTCATGCCCTTGAGGTTAGCACCTGTGGTTGAGCCTTGTGCTTCAAGTAGATAGGGTGTTGTAGCCACCCTTGTTGACGCTCGTTCCCCCCGGCCTCCAGCATGTTACTATCTCTTAGTTCATTGCTCATTAATTAAGAATAACTTATACATAGATGATCACTTGGATGTGGAGTCTCACCTCTATTTTTGTAGATCATACCAAAGGAAGTGAGGACTGATGAAGTGAGAAGGACTAGCTATGGGAGTCGGTGGAGCTTGTATATATGTTGTACACAACTATTTGGTCAATGTTAATAACATTAGATGTTTGTTAATGCTGGAAAATTCATAGATCCATCATTTGTTTAATCCAAGGTGATTTAAGTTTCTTACTTAAGATAGTGGATTAGGTGATTGATCATGTAGTTGCTGAAGATAAGTCATTGGGAAGTACCTAGTTATGTAAGGTTTGATGGAGGGTGACTTTATAAAACTAGGACAAGATCCGATATAGGATGTATACTAGTTGAATTTTTAAAATTTGCACAATTTTCTTCATAAGATTTGCACGGAAAATGAAGGTAGGAGAATAAGTTGTGCAACTAGTTCTTTCTTGATTGTAAAACCACTTTTAGTATAGTAAATCCATAAATTTGGGAGTCATAACGTTATTACATATAACATTTTGGACCTTGTTAAGAAGTCTAATCTTCATTTAATAATACAAAAAATAATGAAACATTTAAAGGTATAAAAACATAGTAATTATTGATACATAATTTTATACGTTAGACCAATTTGGCATATGCATTATTCAGGACAATTTGTCTTATACTAAAAGCTCCATCCTTCAACCCCACTCTTATCCCATACACGTATGCATGTTTCCCTCCAACCCATCTAAAAACCAAGACAAACTAAATATAAGAAACCAAAATAGCATTTTTAGGCATTTTCCTTACCAAAAATGTCACATTTGGGAACTATGCATGCCCTTTGGAGACACATTGCCCCATGTGACACCGATGTGTCCCATCCTAAGGACGCATTGCTCGTGTACAAGAGCAATACATCTCCCATTCGGACGCATTGCTCTAATTTTTATTTAGTTTTGATACCATGTATTTTTGAGTTTATTAACAAATCCAATAATCATCAAATAATATATATTTATTATGATACATAGTATGAAAGAAATAAAATATAACAATTTATTAATACATAGTATATATAAGTGTAAGCAATAGTATGTCTAATTAATAAAATATACCAATTTTTCATCCCACATATATACCTTCGTATACTTCTTCCTTTCACGTCATGTTTACATCCTTTCCGAGCAAACCAAACACGACATAAGCGTCGATTACCAGGACATTAACCACTAAACAACACTAGCACCCTAACTAAGCCTGCAGCAGCGCCCGTCCATAACTAGCAGAGGGACAAGCTGCTCTGTGACTAAGCCTGCAGCCGCGCCAATCCATTATCCATGATTGTGGATACACCGATACAGTGTACGCGCAACTACGATCGATCGCTGTGGAGGCATATAAGAGGCCGCCAGGGGATCGAATTACAGATTAATAAGTGGTGGGGATGGTGGATTTCGGTCAGGACAGGTGGAGGCGACAGATGTGGACGACGGTGTCATCCGGATTTCAATGGAACTACTGAAAGGGTCTTGATTACGAACGGAACACGGGAGATTGACCGCACCCCATCCCAGTCGTCACTGACTCTTGACACTATGGCACGTAATAATGACAAGCTTGCTTTGTATTCCGATTCCTTTCTCTCTATTCAGCGCAACAAAATTTTGACTCTTCCTGAAAATTAGTGTACCGTATCACGCAGAGAATGAGCGGCTGAAATCGAGCTTAAACCCAGTCTCCACCCAAGAATTGAACAGAATCAATAGATAGTCCATCCAAACCAGGAATTTAATTGAAAGTCGCAACGGCCAACGAACAATGAACAAGTCCACCGAAGAATCACGGGTCGTCTTCGTCTCCATGTCGGGCTCACATCACGCATCTCATACGCAAGAGGATTTTACCGGGTAATACCAAGATGATGTAATGCATAATGACCTCTTTAATTACTAAAAAATGGTAGTACTAGTAGTATAGTAGTAATGATTTAGTGTTCTATCAAGTTATCAACCTTCTACTAAAAAAACAACATAGTCACTATCAATACGCAGTTGTCTCCATCATCTCGCCACATCAAAAATGATAAAAAGAAAATCAGTCGCTGTAGTACTGGATGGAAAAGTAAACTTGCATGAAATTCTCCATCGACGTTGACGCTAGTGGTAGTTTACTTGTGCTAAACTAGTTGTTCGAATCGCTCCAAGCCACGCGCTATCCCGAACGACGACCGTCTCTCCTAAAAATATCGGTGAGCACCACGGCCAATATGGGAACTAAAACGATGTCAAATAATTTTTAAAACGGTAGAGATTGTAATAACAGTTTTTTGTAATTTGTCATAACTTAATTATATATATATATATATATATATATATATATATATATATATATATATATATATATATATAGAGAGAGAGAGAGAGAGAGAGAGAGAGAGAGAGAGAGAGAGAGAGAGTCAGGCTAGAATACACTCGAGTGTATGGATCGCACGAATACACTCAAGTGTGTTTGCATATCAAGACTATTTTTTAAAAAATGTAAACCGTTGATCTTCACCGTCATACTATAACTAGGCTACATACAAATTTTGATCCCATTTGGATGAGTGTAAGTCACTCATCCAAGGACAACAAAATCGACGTATGAAACTAATTTGAAATGCATAATTTTTGCGGTCTTCATAACATGAGCTATACATATCCAAATGTGCTCAAATTTTGCGTATGAGTTGTTCACGAGATGTTTAAGAAGATCAACAGATTAGATTTTCAAAAAAAATATTGCATCATGAAAAACTACTTCAATGTATTCTGCTTCGGATACACTCGAGTGTATTTTAGCCTGACTCTCTCTCTTTCTCTCTCTCTCTCTCTCTCTCTCTATATATATATATATATATATATATATATATATATATATATATATGTGAACACCACGGCCAATATGGGAACTAAAACGATGTCAAATAATTTTTAAAACGGTAGAGATTGTAATAATATTTTTGTAATTTGTCATAACTTAATTATCCTCATATATATATATGTGTGTGTGTGTGTGTGTGTGTGTGTGTGCATATGCATATATATATATATATATATATACATACATATATATACATATATATGTATTTATATATGCCGGCAAGAGAATAGCCGATTGGCGAATTCCGCTGGTCCCCAATGAAGGGACCCGGGTTTGAAACCACACTGAGAAGTATCTCTTGATTTATCACCCTCCCGGGCGTCCGGCCTCCGCCACGGGTTATGGGAGAGGGGGAGATTTTTCTCTCTTAATCCCATATATATATATACATATATACGTATATATAAATAAATAAATAAATAAATAAATATGTATGTATATATATATACACACATACATACGTATATATATATATATATATATATATATATATATATATATATATATATATATATATATATATATATATATATATATATATATATATATATATATATATATATATATAGTCAGGCTAGAATACACTTGAGTGTACAGATCATACGAATGTGTTTGCATATCAAGAGTATATTTTTATAAAATGTAAATCATTGATCTTCACCGTCATACTATAACTAGGCTACATACAAACTTTGAGCACATTAGGATAAGTGTAGGTCACTCATCCAAGGGCAACAAAATTGATGCGAGAAACTAATTTGAAATGTATAATTTTTGCGGTCTTTATAGCATGACCTATAAATGACCAAATGTACTCAAATTTTGTATATGAGCTATTCACAACATGTATAAGAAGATCAACGGATTGGATTTTCGAAAAAAATATTACATCATGAAAAACTACTTGAGTATATTTTAGCCTCTCTCTCTCTCTATATATATATATGTATATATATATATATATATATATATATATATATATATATATATATATATATATATATATATATATATATATATATATATATATATATATATGAGCCGGCCTTATACAGACTACAAACCTTACAGACAGTTTGGGCGGCACAAACTATCGTATCCTATTTATTCTGATCACACGCTTCCTCGGCGTCGAGTTTCTATTTATGAGACTTAGGCTCCGATTGGTTTGCTGTAACTGGTCTGAAAAACTTATGAATTGGAGTTCCTAAAGTAGTTCTTTATGATTGGTTTAAAGTAAGTACTGGAATTTTAGTTCTATGACTTCTGGTGAGTTACAAAGTTACATACAAAATAGAGTTCCTGAGTTCCCTCTTAAAAAGAGCACAAAACGAGTTTCGGAAAAATTGACAACATTTACTATACAACTATATTTTTCATTATTCATAAATGACACATGCAAAATATTTATGACTATGAATGTTAGCGTGTGGATATAATTTATTGCCAAAATATAACATAATATGACAAAACATTGTACATTAAATAAGTGACACCATGTAAAATACTTTACATAACAACTACCATTATCACTGTGGTCTATGAAATTAAAAATATACAAACACTATGAAAAAATAACCATGCCGCACGATGTAACAAAAAATGTGATTTATCTAACATATTTTTATATTCATGTTTGAATAATATGAGGTGAAAAAGATTATGAACTATAATCATATACGAAGAATATACTAAAAATTAGTGTTGTACATATCATGAAACAATGATGAACCAAAATTTATATATACAAACACATAAAATGTACATATCATTACAATAGTTTGTACATATAAAATGAAATAAAAATATTATAATATGTTTTGAACCATAATATTTTATAAAAAAATTATAATTATACCACATTAAAATATTTTTAGATGAGAGACATCCGCATCATGACTGTATTGATATTATTATAGTTAAAAATATTATGATTAGTTATGAATATGATTTTTCCTTTATTTCTTTGACATCCTTACTTTTTATATGTCACACAGTAAAATTAACAATCTTTTCAATTGATTTTCATATTTACAGTTACGACAAACCAGTCATATGGAAGTGAATGGAACTTAAGTCCTAGAAACTGAACTAAAGTTCTCAGAAAATGAGTTCCACATAACTAATGACTTACACAAAACCAATCAGAGCCTTAATTGTACTGCTCATCTGCATCGTAGCAGCACTATGTGCAAGGGAGGCGGAAAGGAAAAGGCAGTGACAGTTAATACTATGCGGCTATACCTACCCGTATAGGTCACAATGGAAAACAACTTTATTCTATATAACATCTCTCGCTATTCTGACTCGGGAACGTTGTAACTATTCACATGAAATAAGAAGACACCATCCACCACAACCGATATTGGTGTGATGCTTACTTTTCATTCTATAGATATAATGTAAACTGCCTCCAACGACCATCCTCCACCTCACTTTTCTATGATGTGTAAATATAAATTTTATCACATGTCAACTTGCATTCATGTAAAAGATCATTGTTTTTTCAATCACTATTGTATACCATGTTGTGAGTCATGTTGTTAGTCTCGTCATGTGATGTCATTTCTATGTTACACATAAACATCTTACTTTGGACTCGTGGTCGTTCTTTGGTTCATCTATTAGTGTCATTTATACACCTACCATCCACATGATTATTTTTTTATCCTTCCAATACCCTCCCATTCTATTACCATACAATGTATGTAAGTCATTTTTCGGTTTGGGATTGCGATTATAAAGTTGGGACTGGGTTAGTTAAGAATTTTGAATTAGTCTTACTCGAATGAATTTAGTGCTATTTCATTTCGTGACTCAATCTATTCGTAGGCACTTACTGGATTAGATTGACCTGGTTTTCAATTTTTCTTAGTGTTGCCTATAAAACCAAACACTTACATGGCATAAAAGGACAGTAACCGGTCCGGATCAGATGCCAAACAAAACATGACCTAAATGATCTCATACAATTTGATACTGATGCTCTGACATATATCTAAAATTGTATTTTTCAAAAGTATATGTTGATTTTACTATTCACCATGTTCAATCACCAAGATAATGAAAAAGATACCTTTATATACCTTTCAAAGAAAGATACCATCAACAAAACAAATAAAAACATATAGCCCTTATAACAAAAGATTCTAGTGTGTGACAACTGCGTTCTCCAAACGACAAATTGGAGCCTCCCTTATAACAAAAAATTCTAGTATGTGACAACTGCGTTCTGCAAAAGACAAATTGGAACCTCTCATTCATGTCATAAGTCTAGTACAATAGCTACAAAATATACAAAATGAGACTCGGAATTATATCAAATAGCCACGAACATTAAGCTGAAGTATCATCTCTTGACAAGGTAGAGCTGGAAGCTTGCGTGCCAAGTTCAACCTCGTCATCTAAATTCATGTTAAACCTACATAATAAAAATATAACTTGTCAAAATTGGATATAAATTTAATAAAAAGAGTTATGTCAAATACATGTACCTCTTTTTGGGATTTACTGGACAGTTTCTTATATCATGATTGACTAGTATATTGCACCCTTTACATAGTCGTTTAGGTCTTTGTGATTTCTTCATTGTTGTTTCTTTTCCCCCCTTAAGTCTTTTTCCACTTCCTTTAGTTTTGCAATGATCAGGTGGGTAAATCTCAACCGTACTTGGCCCTGTCTTATTTTTATTATACTCACATCCTCCCAAATGCATATAATCAGTATCAGATTGTATAATGACAGTCTGTGCCGGGGAAGCGTGCGAACAGAATAAATAGGATAATGGCATCCTATGCCGCACAATATGAGGAATGACACTAATAACAAAAACTGGGGTCCCGCCACCGTCCATATATCTTCTCACAAAAAATCATTAAAATCCAACGTTGTTTACATATCCATATATATAGTATATACTTTTTGCATCCAACGGTCAACTTGAAATTCAATATAAATCATTGAAAAGTATTCTATTTTTGTGAATAATATACAAATAAGATGGTGATAAATCTTATAGGAAGGTAAATATTAGGGTATACTTGTAATCTATATGGTTGAACTATGAAAAATTGGCCTATGTGGAGAGTAATTCAAATTCCTTTCATGCTCTCACCAAGATATATTTTTCATTGGATATATATATATATATATATATATATATATATATATATATATATATATATATACATATATATATGTGTGTGTGTGTGTGTGTGTGTGTGCCCACACACACACAAAAGAAAGTTATCATTTTTTCTTAAAATTATCTAAAATAGTATTATTTTGGATCTGTCTCAGAATAACAAACTTTAGGTTAAAATTTTCACTTCCATATCACTTTTACATCATCTAGTTGGGAGCTTCCTTTTAAGTTGGATCATTTAAATATAGAAAAAAGGCTATGAAAATATTAGAGAAAAGAATGAGCATCTGGTTCAAGTGGAGTTTCTATTTGATTTTATGCATTATAACTTGTAGGCCTAGCAAATGCATATTATAGTTATTTTTCAACTTCGCATCTACTAGTGTCGACTGCAATCATTAAGCTGTAATTTGGATAAATTTTATTCTAAATTCAATGTTAGGGGTAAAAGGTTGGATTAAATTTATTTTTATTTTTTTCATTCTAGAAGAAATACGTGTACCAAATTTTTAATAAAATATTTAATATATAACATAGTTTAAAAAACTAATTCTCGAAATAGCACACTTCGCCTCAAAGCTGACACTTCTCGTGATGTCATCATATCTTTAAGTCATTTTTTTCCATTCAAGTTGAAGTTTTTATTAGGCTCTAGATTTATTTATAAAAGTATTATAAAAGAAAATTTATAATGTATGACATGCCTATAGTTCTTGAAATTATTTTCTACATATATGTGTACATACATATACATATGAAATACGCTAACAAGGAGTGACTCAGGTAGTCAAGTACAATGGCCCCTAAGAAAGGGACCCGAGTTTGAATCTCAGTTGTTCGGCCTCCGCCACGAGCGTGGGAGAGGGGGGAGGCCTCCTCCACAGGTGTGGGAGAAGGACGATAAATATTTCTCTCTTAATCCCACATATACATATGAAATACTTATGGTGTCATGAAAAGTAACATGTAACTTCTAATACAAAAAGTAACTCAGTTGCTATGAAAAGTAACTATTGAAAAATAATAATTCTAGATTTACATTAAAATTTTCACATGGGTGTATTATATAATTAGCGTAGTTACCTTTTAGGTCAAGGACAGGGTAGTTACTTTTTCTATCATGGATAGCCTAACCTATAGTACCCACATGGGTAATGGTTGATCTTTCTATATCTATCTAAATATTTACAAACACATATACATGCATATGCATACATACATACATACATACATACATACATACATACATACATACATACATACATACAAGGGAATGGTCGTCAATGTGAAGGACTCTCCCTACTCCCGCCTCAATGGTGCCGGCCGCCTGTCTAGTCCATGCCCGACCGATCGATCCCAAGGTGACCCACATAGGAATCGTTGTGAAAGCGTCGCGCCTCAACTCATCGTCAAACCGGTAGTTCTTGGCAACCACCAGTTGCCTGTCAAACCACTGTGGTCCAAGGTTGAGAATGGCTTGCTTGTCCGCCGTCGTTGAGAACCGAATCAAGAAAATGCCAGAGTCCTTCGATATTAGATCAAAAGTGCCCTTGGGACCCCAGGTCCTCTTGATCCAAGAGAGGAAGAGCGGGTAGAAGGGTCGTTTCCCGATGACGTACACCATGATTGCATACTCCCATACATCCTTCATCTTCTCGAACTCATCTGCCACCAGTTCTACGTAAACCTCACTGCCTGCCCTTCTTGGCTTCGGGTATTCCTCCTCGGTCGTCTTGCCTGGATTCGGCTCCTTTAGTATTTGCGTCCAGGCCTTCCACATCTCCTTAGGCCTCGCCCCGCCTCTCAAGGACAGATCCTCCTTCGATTGGCCGCCGTCCAGTCCCTGGCTGCTAGGGTCGGCGCTGCCATCAGTATTTCTCCTATCTTCCTCCTGAATCGGATGCGTGAGTGTGGGTTGTGGGGTGGTGGTGGGGGTGTGGTGTGGGCGAGGGTGGACCTTAGCGACCGGAGTGGCCGCCAACATGGGCATCATGCCCTAAGGTTTGCAGTCGCCAGGGATTGCCCAGACGGACCCAAGGGATTTCCCAGTGGATGAGGACAATACATTCGACGCTACTGGCATGGGGCTGGATGGTGGGTCTTCTGCTGTTGAAAGGAATACTCGTACTGATGATCAAGTACAAAGGACAGAAGTGGGGCAACACAAGGACACCATTGCACCTAATTCTGCTCAGATGGGTGAGCGACCACCTCCTGTTGCTACTGAAGATAACCCACATGTTACGGGACAAAGAGAAGAAGGAGAGTTTACTCCCATATCAAGGAGGAAAAGTCAGAATGGGATTCCAAAAACACAAGGTGTTTATACCATCTTGGAGGCGACTAATATATTTGATGCACTTAGTGAATCAGATGCAGAAGAACTTGAACAGGTGGAACCAAAAAAGAAGAGAGAAGGTAACAAGAAGAAGGAGCATCCCAGGCGTACTCGGGCAAACAAAAATGTTTAGTATGTCCATTCTAATGTGGAACATTAAAGGGGGGTGGGACAGGAATAAAAAGAAGGAAATCTGGGAATGGATTGGTGCTAGAGGATGTTCTATTGCAACTTTGGTAGAAACTAAGATCAGGGAGAAAAATAAACTTAGCATTGGCTACCTTTTTCCACAAGGATGGGAACATGTATCCAACCTCCATTATTCTGAACTGGCTAGAGTGTGCGTGGTGTGGAAGCCTAATGCATGGCAGATGACAGTGAAAATGATGACAGATCAACATATAACTCTGGATTGTAGGAATGCAGCAGGCCCACACATGTGCTTGACAGCTGTCTATGCTCACAATGACACAAAAAGTAGGGTGGAACTGTGGCATGACCTGGCTACTCTGTCTACACAGGTGATGACACCGTGGATGGTTATTGGCGACTTCAATAATATCAGACTACATGGTGATAATATTGGGGGCAGGCTCACATTACGTGTTGTGATTGATGCCTTTAACAGGGCTATTAATAAAGCGGAATTGATAGAACTTCCCATGATAGGCGGCGACCTCTTTACGTGGAATAATGAACAAGACCTGGAGGACAAGATAGCAAGCAAGCTAGATAGAGCCCTGGTTAATGAAGAATGGATGAAAATGTTCCCTAATGTATAGGTCAAAGCTGGTGGCTCTGAGCTTAGTGATCATGCTCCACTTCTTGTACATATCATAGAGAAAAAATAAAAGAGAAGACCCTTCAGATTCCTAAACTGTTGGGCTGATTGGAAAGGTTTTGATGATATTCTGAAAGAGGTATGGGGAACAAACATCCATGAAAATCCTATGTTTGTGTTTGTAAAAATGTTATTGCTGCTGAAAACTACACTGAAGAAGTGGGAAAAGGAGAAGATAAACATTCCTAACCTGATTGCAAAAACAAAGAGGGAGTGTAGCGAAGTTAGAAAGCTGCTGATGGTGGATCCGCTCAATGGGGAGTTGATAGAGAAGGACTGTGAACTAAGAATGATGCTTGCTGATCTAAAGAAAGTCAAGGAGAAATTCTATTGGCAAAGGAGCAAAGAGAATTGGTTGAAAGATGGTGACAGAAACACCAAGCTCTATCACATGGCAGTTAGAAGAAGAGAGGCCGCTAATATCATATGTGAGCTGATTGACAAAGATGGGCAAGTGGTTAACAAATAAGAAGATATTGAGGACCAAGATGTTCAGTTCTATAGTGAGTTATACAATAAAAACTTTGAAGATTCAATTGAGGAGGAAGACATAGAATGGAAATTCAAACTTTCTAGCACCCACAATAATATTCTCACTAGGGAGGTCACCGAACAAGAAGTTAAAGATGCACTATGGAGCATTGGCTGCAACAAATCCCCCGGGTCAGATGGATTTAATGCTTTCTTCTATAGGACAGCTTGGGAAACTATTAAAGAAGATCTTCTGAGGTATGTGAGATGGTTTCTTGATGGAGGTAATATGGTTAGACAAGTCAATCATGCTTTCTTGGTCCTAATTCCTAAGAAGAAGATAACGACATCTCTTGCATATTTTAGACCTATTGCTTGCTACTCTATTCAATATAAAATTATTACAAAAATCCTAGCAACAAGACTGAAGATGGTCCTTCCCTTTCTGATATCTGAAAACCAATGAGCCTTTATTTCTGGTAGAAGCATTAGTGATTGTGCCCTTCTTGCTGATGAATTCTTAGTTGATTACAATGTGATGACAAGGAGTAGAAAGGCTTTTCTAAAGCTTGATATCTCGAAGGAATATGATAGTGTGAGATGGGAAAAACTGTGGTGGATCATGGAAAAAATGGGCTTCTCTGATACATGGATACATTGGATGCAACAATGTGTTGGAACAACTAGCTTCTCGGTGCTCGTCAATGGCACATCGGCTGGTATGTTCAAAGGCAGCAATGGTCTAAGACAAGGCGACCCCCTTTCCCCACTCCTATTCACCATTGTCATGGAATACTTTACAAGGAAGCTAAAAGTAGTCAAAGACGCAAAACTAATCAAAGCATATACGGTCCATGGGATGAAGGTAATGAGCCATCTTATCTTTGCCGATGATGTCTTACTTTTTCTGGAGGCCAAAGTTGATATGTTAAAAGAACTAAATTTTTTTCTAGGAGATTTAAGCGGACGGGGCTGCAGATTAATGCTAATAAAACTCAACTCTACCTCTCAAAAAATTGTCACCAACTGGAAGCTAGACTGCAGGAGGCCATTGGTGTGGAAGTTGGTAAGTTCCCGACTAAATACTTGGGCTTCCCCCTTGCCGGGGGAAATCTATATGTCAAAGATTTTGCTGAATGCATAGATAAACTGGATGAGATGATAGCCAGATGGACTACACAGAAGACATATATGGTGGGTCGCGCTACCCTCATCAGATCATCTATAGAGGGACTCCTTATTTTCTGGGTTCAACAAGGCGAGATATCAGGTGCTGTGCTTGACAGGATGGAGATGAAAATCTCAAACTTTATATGGGCAGGTGGGTATCATCCCATGCGCTATTATAGACTGGCTCTACCTAAAGATGAAGGGGGTCTGCAACTGAAATCTCCAAGAGACATTGCCAGATGGGGGACTTTGAAAAAAATTATCTTGTATCAGACAAGTGGCTCTGTATGGGGAAGATGGATGAGAGATAGATACCCACAAGGACTGGATTTCCAACCCCGCACTAGAAAAGGCATTTCATGCACCATCCATATGATGAGGGGTTTATGGCCGCAGCTCAAGCATCTGTTCTGTCTAAAGCCGGATGGGAGAGGTTATATACTAAACCCAAAAGTTGATCTGTGGGAGATCACAAGGACAAAGGCTGAAAAAGATGGCACTATGGTGCAAATATGGGATGGGAGGCAAATTCCGAAATGGTCCATATGTGTGTTCAAAATTCTACATGGTGCACTAGAGACATTGGACAAAATACATGAATGGAACCACAATACTGCTATCACCTGTTACCTATGCAAGGAGAATGATGAATCCCATAGTCATCTATTTGGCTGCTACACCTTTACGAAGAGCTTATGGGAGGAAATTTGTAAAAAGTTCTGGATGAATATAGAGTTGAATGAAGACCTAAAGAAGACGGTCCAACGCTGTACCAATGATGAGAAGAAGATGCTTCTTTATGCTGCCATGTGCTTCCATGTTTGGAATGAAAGAAACACTCGTAAACATGGAGGTTTAGATAGTAGTGTGAGTTCTATTACTGCAAAAATTTGTAAAATTGTTAAAAAGAGACTACATGTAAGATAGTTGGGTGAGTTGCTCCCATACGTGTTGTATATATAGCGAGCATAGGGCTATATGTAACTCTTGACCTCCTACAGTTGTAGGGGGAAGTCGGAATATATTTACCTGATTCCGATACATACAAGGGAATAGCCCAGTTGGCGAATTCTGAAGGTCCCCAATGAAGGGACCCAGGTTTGAAACCACACAGAGAAGCTAACATCTCTTGATTTATCACCCTCCCGAGCATCGAACCTCCGCCACAGGTTATGGGAGAGGGGGAGAGAAATATTTCTCTCTTAATCTCATACATACATATACATTCATGCCGACAAGGAGTGGCTCAAGTGATCAAGCACGGTGCCCCCTAACAAAGGGACCCGAGTTCAAATCCCAATTGCCATCTTGATTTACCACCCTCTCGGGCGTTTGACCTCTGCCACGGGCGTGGGAGAGGGGGGAAGAAATATTTCTCTCTTAATCCCATATATATATATATATACACCCATATATATACACACACATATATATATACAAACATATATGTACTGCTAAATTTTGTATAGGTGACAGATGTAACGGAAGTAATATTTTTTTCTCCACATATCCTATTCGAGGTTCTCGTTGACAACTAGGGCTGTAAATGGGTATGGGTAGACCTGCAGACCCGAGAATCCGGACCCTTAAAAAACTCATCACAGGTCTAATTTTTATACCCACATACCCTTGAACTCGTATACCCTTGAACCCCCATATAAGCAGGTCCAATAATGGGTATGCTTGGACCCAGACCCGCTATACATAAGTAACTAATTAAATAATATGTTATATATAATACTTTACTACTCTAACTAATATAATTCTTGAGATTATATCCTACTCTAACCACAATAAGGTTGATACTAGTCATATAATTAAGAATTAAGTATTCTAGTTTAAATAATGGACATCATACACAAACTTAAAATCAAAATGTCTACTAATTTACATTAATTTCTACATAAATTAAACGTTATGATCATGACTACAAATATGTAAACAATTACTCAATTAATATTAATATATAAAATATAGCATTGTCTAATATAACTACTACATTTTAATATACTATATAATAACAATATCTTGTTCTATTAAATATATATAACATAGTCATTTCTCTAACATAAACTATATGGTATTTTATAGAGCTGCTTACCCGCATACCCACACCGCATACCTGCTATTATTGTGGGTACATGTATGGTATAGGTCCATATTTTTTATTATGCGGGTCTAGAACCGGAACCAGACCCACTAAATTAGATGGGTATGGGTATGGGTATGGCCAGACCTGCACCGTACCCGCACTATTTACACTCCTATTGACAACCGTGTATTCGGAAAGAGAGGGCAGGGATATACCTCGTCCCAGAGCAAGTCTGGAGACGTCCCTTCACCCGATGACATGCTTCTCTCTTGGTGTGCACAGACGATCGTCGTTCGTCCTTTGAACACGGGTAACTCAACGTCTGTGTCTTTACTTCATCCACGTGGATGAACTGAAACTCTATGCCGTGCTTCGTAAGCCGGTCGGAAGGAGAAACCTTCTGTTTGATGATGTGCTAGTGTTGAGTTCTCTCCTTCTCTATTACTTGGGGACGATGACGGCTAGGGTTCATGTACAAGAGCGTAACCTCAGGCATCTAAGCATCTCTGAAAGGCCTTCTGTCATGCCCCTTATAAATATCAAAGAAAAGAAACATGCTTTTCCAAAACTCTTGAGAAACAAAAGATTGTGGGTTCGTTAAAACAAGTCGCTCTTGGACAGTTAAAAGAATATTTTGGAAATAAAATTAATCAATTAATCACAATAATTGATTAACTAATTTCTGTTATTCATTTCTAGTTAATCATTTTGGATCAACAAGTTGACTTAACAATGAGATATAATTAATTGTCTTAAACACTTTAACTAATTAACTCAGATTATATTCCAGTATTATAGTAGACTACCTAAATGTTTTAGTAATCAATTTGATTCAAAACATTTCCTATCACGTCCACAAAATATACTACTATTCAAATCACATCCTATGGGTGTGACCTAATAGGCTCCAAACTTGGTTATATTCTGTTAAATATTTGAATTATGAACTCGCTACAGATTTATCCTCCTTGACATGAACGAATTTGATGTAATCATTGTCATGGAATGGTTGTATACTTATAGAGAACATATAGACTATAGGGAAAAGAAGATAAGAATTGAGAGACCAGGTCACCCACCTTTTAACATTAGAGGTAGGAAGGATGCAACCACTATCCTGCATGTGTCAGCCTTGAAGGTAGAGTAGATGATGGACAAAGATTGTTAGGCATTCCTAGCAGTAGTTTGTAGGGTTTTAGGGGAGACAGAGAAGGCAGCGGAAAATTTTTTTTTCTCCCCAACCCATACCGAGGGAACGCGTCAACATATATATAATAGGAAAGGATGGTTTGTGGAATCATACCTTGTCCTGAGGCTTGCTCGGTGACAATACCTCGCGCAATGCGCGGTCTTCAACTCCGGACTTCGACGGTGTCTGTGCAGCTCCTGGTCGCACCGGGACTGAAAACTCCTACTCGAACCAGACTGTCGGATGACAGTTGTCCTCCTAAGCGGCAGTGTCCTCCCGCCTCTGTAGTAGTCCACACGAACCACCTGGAACTCCACTCTCCTTGTCCCACAAGGAAGTGGAAGGATTCACACCCTCCTGTTGACGTACTAGTCACCAACACGCTCTCCTGCCTCCTGTTGCAACTGCAGTTGTCCTTCCCTTGCTGCACCTCCCTTTTGCGGGAAGCACTTGCTCGGGCTCTCTCACGGTTACCAAAACTAAAGAGAACGACAACTTGCAGAGCAACTGGTTGCACTGAGCTATATTTTGAGAAGCCCCCAATACCCCTATATATATAGGAGAGTCATGGGACAGGGTTCTCCATCCCGGGCAAGGCGGGACTAAAGCAGGAGTAGAAGGGTTTGAGAATTTTCCACAAAAAGCAACCGGTTCGCAACTTGAAATGATCAGTTCACAACTGAACCGATCGGTTCGGCCATTGAGCCGATCGGTTGGACCTAAGACGATCGTTTGGGGAACTCCAACCGATCGGTTGGTGCCCTGAACCGATCGGTTCATGGTCCTAATCCGGCTCAAAATGACTTTCCTTGTTTCTTTCCCAATTGGTATCGAATACCAATATTATTCCCAATGGAATTGGGCAATTTGAAACCAAAGGAAAATTCTTGCCGACATGACTTTTCCCAACTGGTCGGTTGCACCAGTTGAGCCGATCGGTTCAACCCTTGAACCGGTTGTTTCAACCTGGGCATGAGTCGATCGGCCTGGATACTCCAACCGACCGGTTCAGCAACCTCAGCTGACCGGTTCATCACATGAACCGATCGGTTGGGAGCATAGGTTGGGCAAAATCAGTCAATTGCGATTTCAATCAATCCGATACTCCAATCAATGCGTCCAACACCTTGAACCATACGATATTGAGCTATTGACTAATTGAGTGTTTAATTGAACTACTAAACTCCTTTAGTAATCAATCTAAACATTGCTTTGTGGACAAAACTCCTCTTCCAGGTTAAATCCTATGTGTGTGACCCTGCAGGTCCATTTCACGTTGGCAGTGAAAGTCCATAACACTTATGACTTCACAAGCAAAGAGCGGTGCCTAGTCACACATCAGTGCTACCCAAGTGAAAGTAGAAAGTTGGAGAACAACTTTCATCCTACAATCCGTGAATGGTGTTACAATGAATGTATAATTCCTTTGTCACTGATATCCCGAATGAACTCGAGGCATGGAACAGTCATCCTGTCAACGTTCATTCACTTCCTTGATCTCAGAGTAGACTGGAAGAGATATGTATGACATCAGTATCATATACTGATTCACACATGCATGCACGCCTTTCTCAATCCTACTCATCAAGTGGCCATGGATATCAAACTCCCTCAGGAGGGACAAATCCCATATCTATCACTCACCCATCAAAAGCCCCATGTGTCAAAGCCACCCAATCATCACCTTTATAACAACCCATGTTTCAGGACTGCGTTTGATGATGTCAAAGTGTGCCCAACGACATGTGTTGAGTGCAGTGATTTCAGGTCTAAGAATCACACTCACCACCATCACTATGAGTACTGACTGTGACTACCATCTCATGGTTCCATGTGTCAAACTCACGGTGGGTCTGTCTGGTACCTTGTTCTCTAACAAGTACCTATGTGTTTGGTTTGATATCCCTATATCATGACTAATGAGATTCTGTCATCAACCAACACCACAATCTAGTCTTGTGTGTCATTGCTGTCTATCTACCTTCCACAATGACATCCGACTAGGGACATAACAAGAATGTACAAACTCTTAGCATCCGTATGATCTCATCGTTCATGTCATGAACCTGAAGGCATACGTCATTGAATATTGTCATTCTCTAGACATTCAATCTGTTCTATCACTATCTCATATGACTGAACCAGAAAGAATTGGAAGCTCGCCTTTTATGTTTATCAAATCAATTTTAATGTATCCCACCAATCATCCCATGATTGGCTCTCAGGGCATACATACCAACAGACTCCCACTTGCACTGTGAGCCAATCACCCATGAATCATATTCATAGTGATTTTTCAAACATGTCCCACATGTTACTGTGCTGTAGTACCAACATAGTGAGTAATGGAAACACCTTGCCAAAGTCTGTATAAAATGCATGTCTCTCATCTCTTCATTGTACGTCACACGTATGAGATGGAGTTGCCGTAATATGCGATCTTGTATTCCATTTGCTAACCTTTAGCCACATTGCATGATCAAGGATTCCAGACTTGTCATCAATGAGTGGAATATAAGTTCATCTCATGAACTTTCAGATCCATATAGTATCCACTGCTGTTCACTAACACATAGATACTCGACTTTTCCCTTTTAAATGGCTTTATTGGAACACTTCCAATTATCAACAAACATTCACTTTTATACATCTCATGTATATATATTGCGATTTATTTTCTGTCCTTTCGGAAGTTCGCATCAATGTAACTCTTTACATTGAACTCTTCTCCATAGAACTAGTGCTTCACAAGCACTTATCAAGTTCTCATGGTATTCCAGTAACACTTACTGGAAGCAGACAGTCATCCACTCGTCATGTGACACATACGAGTTATCAGGATGAGCACATCATATTGCCATGTCCTACATACAAGATGATGAATGCATTTTATTCTTTCCATGTCATACATGCAAGATAATGGGATGATTACATACATGATAGATCCAAATCTATTCTTAGTGTTCCCATTCTTCATAAGAATTGGACACTTGGCCGTGGGATACTAATATCCATGTAACATGGACAAGTTTTCTCCCACTGAATCTGTGCATACTGAACACTTCAGTACAGATTGCCAATGTATGCTTTCTCTTTCCAGGTCAAGAGATTTTCAAGAACTATCTCTATAGATCTCTATTCCTATCACATAGGAAACATCTCTATCTTCCTTAAAGATAATTTCCACTTTTGGATTTCCATTCTAGAACAATTCCATTTCACATAAATATGTGGAATGTGAATACGCTCCCACTAAATCACAGATCACTTCTTTATCTTTGACATATCAGTCAAACCCTTTGACTATATTATCAAAATAAAGATCCAATTTTGAGTTGCTTGTACTCAATCAATCACATTGATTAGTCCATTGTAACTTATAGACTTCATTTGCATTAGTTGATTCATAAACCTTATAAGCTGTGTCATGTACACATCCTGGTTTTATTCCTCGTAGGAATGCAGGTTTAGTATCCATATGCCAAATGTCTTAGTCATTAAGTTGCAATCAACAAGCATCATCCTTCTCAAAATGTTATCCATGTGTCTTAACACTTAAGACTCATCTGCACTTATGGATATGATCCAATGAGTGCTACCATCAAGGTCATACCTTATGGTTCACATGGAAGTCATTTAGTATGTAATGGTTTTAAACTATAACTCAAGATTCGGTTCCTCATATTCATCTTGATAGTTGACTCATCACATGAACAACTCATCACATAGATAATTGAGGTGTATCTGTTAAAGATATAAGAACTCACAACCCTTGTGATTCTTAATTTCTTTTATTAGTGTGGGGTATTCTTTTATTAAGAAGAATTCAGTTATTTGATAATCATTCTCTAACTCCTTAGAGTATGATTCCTTCTTGATTTAGACATCACCATGCCTTAATCATGAGTTCACTATGATACACTATCATAATCACTCATAAGGATCTCAAACATTTGGTCCAAGTATTTCATTCATTGATCTCATCAAGAATTAATACTTTACCAAATTTGTACTTCATCTATGACAATCTTGAACACTTCAAGATGTTCATATTGGTATTTCTCTAAACACCATTTGAAGTATTAGCATTTGTTCCAATTGGTATGTAAATACATCACATGTATTATACCTAATAGGATAATCACTCTCCCACTACCTTTAGTGAAGATTGATTAATCATGTCCAAGATAGTCATGTCTCTTAATGGTTCTCTAACCAAAAGAGTCTAGGTTTATCCATCATATGGAAACTAGAAATGAATTTCTCATGATTGATGCTAATTAAATTGTTTGAGTTATCTATAACTTTTAGGTATCATCTTATCTTATGCATATCAAATATCACAAGATAAATAAGGCATTGCCACAAAGATCATATCTTTAAGATTGAAAACACAACTTTATTAATTGCCATCATTGTCATACAATATGCAAAAATAAAGTGTTTCTATCTATTGGCAAGTATGAAATAGCAGTTCATAACTGTATTACATGCCTTATTGGATGAAAATAAACTAAAGTATTCCTATCTATAAAGGCAACACTTGCCCCAAGTAAGAATGCTTTACACTTTACATCTTGATATCATATATCTCAAAAGTGTTACAGGTTTACTTTCATGACACCTTTAAGTAGAGGTTTCAGTCGCCTCCTTCTTCTTTTGTTCTTCCAGGTAGAGAGGACAATTCCATTTCCAATGTCCTGGCTTTTGACAATGGTGGCAATTTCCTTTCTTGGTCACGCCTCCCTTGGCCTTGAGAGCTGAAGATGGCTTGGACTCCTGGCTAGCTTCAGAACCTTTCTTAGCTTTGCCCTTGCCCTTGCGCTTGGACTTGACTTTCTTGCTCATGATCACCATCACGGACTTAGGCTTGTCCTTCTTCATCTGTAACTCAGCTGTCCTCAACATGCCCAACAACTCTGACAGTGGTCTATCAAAGTTGTTCATGTTGTAGTTCATCACAAACTGACTATAAGATTCTGGCAACGATTGCAGTATCACATCAGTAGCCAACTCAGCTCAGTGGAAATCCCAGTCTCTGCAGGTTCTCCACATACCCAATCATCTTGAGTGTGTGAGGACCAACTGGATCTCCTTCTGTCATGACGCACTTGAACAACGCCCTAGAAACATTGTATCTCTCTTGCCTTGCCTGATCTTCATACATGTTCCTGAGATGTAGAATCATCTCTATGACACCCATGTTTTCATGTTGCCTCTTCAACTCATGGTTCATTGAACATAGCATCAAGCACTTTGCATCAATGGCATCATCAGAATGCTTCTTGTAAGCATTCCTTTCTATCCTTGGTGCATTAGGAGAGGGTTCCTCTGGAATTGGAGTATCCAGGACATAGAGCTTACACTCTTGAGTGAGAACAATTCTCAATGTCTGATACCAGTCGTGGAAGTTTGTCCCATTTAGCTTGTCCTTGTCAAGGACCGATCGCAAAGAAAAGTTGTTGTTGTTTGTTGCCATTTGAACTACAAAAAGGAAAATATGCAATTTTAGTCCAAAACTCATTTTTGACTTATTTGATTGATTTGAAAGTTTGACGATATAATTAGGCCTTTAATTAATTATCGCTCCCACTATTTTACTTCAAATTGATAGCCCTCACCATCAATTTGGAAGATTGCAGTGTACAACCTTCTAGTGGGCAAGATCCTGAAATCCTCTAAGTCATGGACCAGCTAGGGCTGTCACCCACAACATAGATCTCTCAGGTAGGCAACTTTTGCCAATTGCATCATATGCAACTCTTGATAAGATGTCATATACAACTCCTTGCAATGATCATCTCCATGCCTCAAGGCACTAGATCCTATCTAGGTCACCTTGTTAAGTCCGACCCAAAACAAACACGATGAACATGCATCCTGCTAGGGCAGACCCACACATTCATCCTTCACGCTTCCACGAGATAGACGGTGCACCACGCTTGGGCGTGCCCACACTTGGTCGATCAAGCTTTTCACGTGTGTCGCATTTGGAAGGCATCTAAAACTTAATATTTTAATGAGGGATTTGGTTTTATATACATATACATATCCAATCACCACAATACATAGTATGTATCATATACATGCTATATCCCACAGAAAACATGCACAAATGATAAAAAGCGATGATTATGGCCATCCTAATGTGATTCCTCAAGCCAAGAGGAATCACGGTCATCTAGGTCTACATCACATGCAACCTGTACAAGATGAACTCTGTGCCTTGCCATCCGAGTAGATCAACTCATCACATGAACGATCTGTACTCTCCAGCCGGTCGTCTGGGTGCCACCAGCCAATCGGTTGGCTCCTCCAACCGATCGGTTTGCCTAGTCGTCGTGCA
This sequence comes from Alisma plantago-aquatica, assembly GCA_963693085.1. NCBI lineage: Eukaryota > Viridiplantae > Streptophyta > Magnoliopsida > Alismatales > Alismataceae > Alisma > Alisma plantago-aquatica. The sequence continues at coordinate 751,722,096 of OY856410.1, forward strand.
TCTCGTCATGTCCGCCACCCGCTCATCTCGCTCCTAGAACCGGTCATCAACTGATCGGTTCACTCCTTGAACCGACCATCTGGAAGGTCAACCGATCGGTTCACTCCTTGAACCGACCGTCTGAGCAGTCGTCTTGATGTCCGCCGGTCTTTGACATAACAGGAAATAAAATCCTATTCTATTTATTACATTGCTTTAAAAGGGAAACCCCGAGTTACATTCGGGGGAAGAAAGGTAGGAAAGAATCTCGAAATATTTCGAGTTACATCAGGAATAAGAGAGGGAAGATCATTGCGCAGACCGAGATGCAAGCAACCACAAACAACCACACACAGATAGGGGTTTATAGGCCATAATCACGCTACACACATCCACCACAAAACTCGTTTAAGGGCGACGCGTATCGAGTGCATTAATAATACATATCATATATGTAATTAGGGATTTGTGGATTTAGGATTGGACATGCATAAAGCCGATATTATTCGCATCGTATGCAATAAATAAAGGTGACAAACCAAAATCGATCATATCGATATTCCTAAAATATAGAGCAGTTGACGTGGATCTGATACCACTGTAGGGTTTTAGGGGAGACAGAGAAGGCAGCGGAATTTTTTTTTTCTCCCCAACCCATACCGAGGAACGCGTCAACATCTATATAATAGGAAAGGATGGTTTGTGGAATCATACCTTGTCCCAAGGCTTGCTCGGCGACAATACCTCACGCAATGCACGATCTTCAACTCCGGACTTCGACAGTGTCTGTGCAGCTCCTGGTCGCACCGGGACTGACAACTCCTACTCGAACCGGATTGTCGGATGACAGTTGTCCTCCTAAGCGGCAGTGTCCTCCCGCCTCTGTAGTAGTCCACACTGACCACCTGGAACTCCACTCTCCTTGTCCCACAAGGAAGTGGAAGGATTCACACCCTCCTGTTGACGTACTAGTCGCCAACACGCTCTCCTGCCTCCTGTTGGAACTGCAGTTGTCCTTCCCTTGCTGCACCTCCCTTTTGCGGGAAGCACTTGCTCGGGCTCTCTCACGGTTACCAAAACCAGAGAGAATGACAACTTGCAGAGCAACTGGTTGCACTGAGCTATATTTTGAGAAGCCCCCAATACCTCTATATATATAGGAGAGTCATGGGACAAGGTTCTCCATCCCGGGCAATGCGGGACTAAAGCAGGAGTAGAAGGGTTCGAGAATTTTCCACAAAAAGCAACCGGTTCGCAACTTGAAATGATCAGTTCACAACTGAACCGATCGGTTCGGCCATTGAGCCGATCGGTTGGACCTGAGCCGATCGTTTGGGGCACTCCAACCGATCGGTTGGTGCCCTGAACCGATCGGTTCATGGTCCTAATCCGGCTCAAAAGGACTTTCCTTGTTTCTTTCCCAATTGGTATCAAATACCAATATTATTCCCAATCGAATTGGGCAATTTGAAACCAAAGGAAAATTGTTGCCGACATGACTTTTCCCAACTGGTCGGTTGCACCAGTTGAGCCGATCGGTTCAACCCTTGAACCGGTCATTTCAACCTGGGCATGAGCTGATCGGCCTGGACACTCCAGCCGACCGGTTCAGCAACCTCAGCCGACCGGTTCATCACATGAACCGATCGGTTGGGAGCACAGGTTGGGCAAAATCAGTCAATTGCGATTTCAATCAATCCGATACTCCAATCAATGCGTCCAACACCTTGAACCATACGATATTGAGCTATCGACTGATTGAGTGTTTAATTGAACTACTAAACTCCTTTAGTAATCAATCTAAACATTACTTTGTGGACAAAACTCCTCTTCCAGGTTAAATCCTATGTGTGTGACCCTACAGGTCCATTTCACGTTGCCAGTGAAAGTCCATAACACTTATGACTTCACAAGCAAAGAGCGGTGCCTAGTCACACATCAGTGCTACCCAAGTGAAAGTAGAAAGTTGGAGAACAACTTTCATCCTACAATCCATGAATGGTGTTACAGCGAATGTATAATTCCTTTGTCACTGATATCCCGAATGAACTCGAGGCATGGAACAGTCATCCTGTCAACGTTCATTCACTTCCTTGATCTCATAGTAGGCTAGAAGAGATATGTATGACATCAGTATCATATACTGATTCACACATGCGTGCATGCCTTTCTCAATCCTACTCATCAAGTGGCCATGGATATCAAACTCCCTCAGGAGGGACAAATCCCATATCTATCACTCACCCCTCAAAAGCCCCATGTGTCAAAGCCACCCAATCATCACCTTTATAACAACCCATGTTTCAGGACTGCGTTTGATGATGTCAAAGTGTGCCCAACGACATGTGTTGAGTGCAGTGATTTCAGGTCTAAGAATCACACTCACCACCATCACTGTGAGTACTGACTGTGACTACCATCTCATGGTTCCATGTGTCAAACTCACGGTGGGTCTCTCCGGTACCTTGTTCTCTAACAAGTACCTATGTGTTTGGTTTGATATCTCTATATCATGACTAATGAGATTTTGTCATCAACCAACACCACAATCTAGTCTTGTGTGTCATTGCTGTCTATCTACCTTCCACAATGACATCTGACTAGGGACATAACAAGAATGTACAAACTCTTAGCATCCGTATGATCTCATCGTTCAGGTCATGAACCTGAAGGCATACGTCGTTGAGTATTGTCATTCTCTAGACATTCAATCTGTTCTATCACTATATCATATGACTGAACCATAAAGAATTGGAAGCTCGCCTTTTATGTTTATCAAATCAATCTTAATGTATCCCACCAATCATCCCATGATTGGCTCTCAGGGCATACATACCAACATAGTTACCAAGCTAGAGCCTAAGGTGAAACCCTTAGAGGAAATAGAAGTGGTCAGGAGTATGTAGATGTGTTCCCAGGTGATTTTCATGGTATAAATCTAGAGAGAGAAATGGACTTGTCGATAGAGTTATCTCCCAAGTTGAATTCTATTTCTAGGGCACCTTACAATATGGCCCCTACAAAGTTGCTTGAGTTGAAAAGGCAACTGTAGGAATTGCTAGACTAAGGCTTCATCTGACCTAGCACTTCTCCATGAGAAGAACCAGTTCTCTTTGTGAAAAAGATGGATGGATCACTCCGTATTTGCATTGACTATAGGATGATAAATCAGGCTACCATTAAGAACAAGTATCATTTACCCCATATAGATGACTTGTCTGACCAGATCAAGGCTGCTTGAGTTTTTTCAAAGATTCACCCAAGTTCTCGGTATCATAAGTTAAGAGTCAAGAGTGAAGATATCTGAAAACCCACTTTTTGAACCTGTTATGGCCACTATGAGTTTGTGGCTATGTCTTTTGGGTTGTCCAATGTCCCGAGTGTGTTTATGAATCTCATGAATAGTGTGTTCCAACCTTTCCTAGACTCTTTTGTCATAGTGTTTGTAGATGACATCCTGGTTTACTCTAATGACTTAGAGCAACACTGTGAACACCTTACTAGTTTCCTTAATATCCCAAGAAAGAAGAATATCTATGGGAACTTCTCAAAGTGTGAGTTTTGGATAGACTGTGTAATGTTTCTTGGACACATTATATTTGGAGGAACAATCTCAGTGGATCTTGCTAAAGTGTCAACCGTACGTGATTGGATTGCACCAAAGAACCCTTCAAAGATTTGTAGCTTCCTAGGATTGGTCGGGTATTATTGACACTTCATTAAGGATTTCTCAAAGACTGATCTGCCTCTCACTAAGCTCACCTAAAAGGATGAGAAGTTTGTATGGTCTGACTTATGTGACACTCGATTCCATAAGTTGAAGGAGAACTTGACCACAACTGTTGTTTTGACTCTACCATAAGGAAATGAAGGTTTGATGATCTTCATTGACACATTGAGGATGGGGCTTAGATGTGTGTTACAGAAAAATAAACATGTTGTTGCTTATGCCTCCAAACAACACAAGCCAAATGAAGTTAACTACGTGACACATGATATGGAACTAGCAACAGTTATCCATGCCCTAAAGATCTAGTGGCACTACCTTTATGGAGATACTTTTGAAATCCTCACCAACAATAAAAGCTTAAAGTACCTCCTGACTCAGAAGGACTTGAACATAAGACAAAGAGGATGGATGGAATATATGAAGGATTATGATTTCTCCATCACCTACCACCCAGGAAAGGCTAATGTTGTAGAAGATGCCCTCAATAAAAAATAGCTCATATGTGCAACTATCTTATCTACCCACTGGAAAAAACTGGAAGAGTTTGATAGATGGACTCCACAACCATTGGAAGATCAAATTTGTTTGGATAACATTCAGATAAAACTAGACCTGTTGACTGAGTTGGTAGATGCCCAGTTTTCCAGCCCAGAGCTTGGCGAAATGAAAGGTTTGTTGACAAAACCTCAAACACATCTCTTAGTGGGAGTGGATTGTAGAACCTGATATGAGATTCATATTTGGGTTCCTGAAGATTCGCCCTTGAAGATTAATATCTTGCAAGAAGCTCATGGTTCTATGTATACGATACACCCCAAAACTACCAAGATGTTTAAGGACATTCAAATATACTTTTGGTGGACTGGAATGAAGAGAGACATAGCAACATATGTGGCCAATTGTCACACATATCAAATGGTAAAGGATGAACACCAAGGACTTGATGGATTACTGCAATCCATTGAGATTCTTGAGTGGAAATGGGAAGAGATCACTATGGAATTTGTGGTAGGTCTCCCCACGAAAAAGAAAGGTCATTATGCAATATGGGTTGTGGTGGATCGCCTAACCAAGTCAACACATTTCCTTGCCTTAAAGATTGATGCAAAGGTTTTAGACTTGGTTGAACTATATGTTAGAGAAATACTTCATCTATATGGTGTTATGAGTTCAATTATCTCTGATCATGACCCTAAGTTCACCTATAAGTTGTGGAAGCAAGCACATGAAGAACTCGGTACAAGAATGAAATTCACCACAACCTATCACCCCCATATTGATGGATAGTCAGAAAGAACATTCTAGACTTTAGAAGACATGTTGAGAGTATGTGTGCTCAATTGGGGTGGATCATGGGAGCAGTACTTGCCCTTAGCTAAGTTTTCTTATGATAATAGCTACCAAGCCAAAATCGAGATGCCTCTATACAAACTGTTTATGGGAGGTCGTGTCAGTCACCGCTTTACTAGGATGATGTCAGTGAGAGGACCTTGCTGAGGGTCATAAGAAATGCAGTTGTAAGCTGACAAAGTTGCTTTGATCAAGTAAAGGCTAAAGAGAGCCCATGATCAAAAAAAGTCTTATGTTGATGCGAAACAAACTGACTTGCACTTCATTGCGGGTCAACATGTGTTTCTAAAAATCCAACTCCTCCGATCTATAGCAAAGAATATAGGAAAGCTACATCCCCAATCCATGGGTCCGTTTGATATCCTAGAATAGATTGGTGAAGTCTCTAATTTCTTAGCATTACCTACTCAATATGGTACTATGCATGATGTGTTCCAAGTGTCCAATTTGAAGTGCTATGTGAAGGATCCTAGTCATGTGTTAAGTATTGAACCTATTGAACTCCAAGGGAGGCTAACATGACCTGAGTCACCTGTGAGGGTAATGGATACCAAGGTGAAAGAGATTAGGAATAAAAAGATAGAGATGGTAAAGGTTATTTAGAAGAACCATAGAGAGGATGAAGCCACATGGGAGGTAAAGACGAACATGGAAAAGTCTTATCCAAGATTGTTTGAATGATTTGTCAAATTTTGAGGACAAAATTCCCATAAGAGGGGAAGGATGTTATAACCTCAGTTTCACTTATATTTTACTTAATTGAATTGCAACACTTTGAATAAAAGGGTATATTAGAAATGTAAAAGAAAGTTTTCCCTTGCAAATTTTCCTTGGATGTTGATTTTGTGATTTCTACTTTATTCTTAATCCAATAACGGATAAAGGGAGAGAAGAAAATCCAATAATAAGCAAAAATCAAAAGAAAATAAATAATAACTATGTGTGCTCGTGGGAACTATGTAAACTTATCTAGAAAGTAGTATGGATGGCCACTGGTAATTGGATTCTGATTTCACATGGTCAAAAGTAATCAAATTAAAGAAAATAGAAAAGAAAGAAAGAGAAAAGGATGTGATTTATTGCTTGAAATATGCCTTATAAAGGGAATAATGCATGTTAAGAAAAGGCATCTTTATTTTCAAATTTTGGTCTGAGTCTTTGCCCACGTCTAGATAAAGTCATTCAAGACTTGCCCCTAAAATTTGAGATTAAAAGGGTTGATAGGATGAGAGTTATGGATTTCACAAAAATCCCAAGTGTATGTATTAATGGGAGAATTAATTGAATGTCACAAAATTACATTCCAATCAGAATTCTTATTTTCAACCTTTAATTTTTCATGTGGCCTAATGATCATCAGATCTGAGATCCAACGGTGGTGACTTGTCACCTACCCTCTGTTAGATTAGGAAATAGGAAGTTGCAGCAGCAAGATCGTTTCCAACCTATCTCTCTCAATGCACAAACGAGATTGGAAAGTTTTCCTTTGAGTTTGGGAGATCAATACGAGTCTGCCTACCCTAGGTCTTAACTTGTTTGGAGATGTATAGAAGGATCACCCAAATCACAAGGTGGTCATGGCCAACCCAGACTACAAAAGGGGCCTTAGACCCTCTGCAAACATCCCAAGCGCTCACGAAGATCAGCGTTGACTCTCAAAATACACCTCTGCCTCAATTACTCATTCCATGTTATCATTTCCCCTTGCCCACTCTTGTTGTCATGCTGAAAAACTTCCTTGTCATCTGATCGTCTCCTAGAAATATCTTGGCAATTGAGGCCCTTGACGAGTTCACCAGAGCAAGTCAAAGTTCGAGGAGTTCTTGTTTGCCAATGAAGAAGCCTAAGCTTTCAAGTCAACTCATTGGTTGACCAGCTGGCTCGTGAGAAGAACAAGTAAAGGTTGAAGATGAGTACAAATATAAATATTCCCCTGTCCTTGGCCCCAAAATAGGAAAGGAAAGGCAAAATGATCTTTCAGCCCTAATTTTTGCCTCCACCTCACTAGGGCGAGTTGTGGAGTTGGCGGTGCACTATTGACCCAACCAATCCACATGGATAATAAGTAAAAACTCCTCCTTTCTGACATGGATTTTTGTGATAGGATCAGTATGTTTTATTTTCTAAAAATTTTAGAGAATTGTAGGATGATCCAATGGGGTCATGTAAGATATGATATTTCCTCAAAAAAATACAAGGAATTCAATAAAAACATAAGCAATGCCTAGATCTTCTTCTAGTTTGAAAAGTACCTAAAGTTAGCAACTTTATGTAGTTAATGAATAGAAACCCTAAGTTCTAGATTTTGATGATCCTAATGTGTCCAACTGACATTGATAATGAAAGATTGACCTTTTTGGATAAAAAAGACAACTTGGATCTAGTTTGTGATTTATAACCCACTAATTGATGAATAGGGTTTCCTTGAGATTAAAAGTGCAACTAATGATAAGATTAGGGTTTGTCAACCCAAAAGGCATGAAAAGTGATAATTAGGGTTTAGGATGCCAAAATTCTAATGAAACCCTAACTTGAGACCGAAGTCAGTCTAAATGATGAATTTTGAATAAAATAATGATACATGGGTATTATGTTTTAACTTTTAGGATAGTTACTTGGTTGATTGCACTGATTATCCTTTTTTCTTAGACATCAACTACTTCTGATCAAGGTATGTGGTTACGCCTATGACTAGCCACTTTAGTTTTTTAGTGATTTCTGAGGTTTTCCTGGCTTTTTGAAAATAAAAGCTTGTTTGTCTATTTACTTCCTATAATCTATAATGTCATCATGGCTATGACATTATATGCTTTTAACTTTCTCGAACTCTACATACCAACTCTAGAAGTTTGAGAATTGAATGAATGAAAGACTCATTGTGATGACTAAGACTAGGCCCAAGATTGGGAAGGTTAAACCATGCCCCAAATTGGGAAGGTCATATCAGGTCATGCCCCTAATTGGGAAGACCAACATGGCACTTGAGTTCTAGATTGAGAAGGTGGCCTTTTCATCTACTACAAGGACAAGACCTTGAAAGGGTATCCTATAGGTTGAGTAAAAATGGGTTGAGAAATTATGAAGAAAATGGTAATTTTGTTTCTGTAACAGTAAAATTTGTGGATATGTTTTTAAAACTAGATGTGAACATTTTGTTTCCCCCACATACTAGTATAAATGGTTATACTGACCATGCTTTTGTTTCATAAAGTTTTAGGATAATATGCTTTTATTCTGCAAGTATGAAGAAAATGGACATCCAAGAAAAGAAGGCACCAACAAGAACAAACATTAATGTAATCATGGAGGTTATAGTTAGTTATTCCTTTCTTTCATGTGGAAACTCTAGAAAATCCATAACATGTAACTCCTTAGTGGAGAATGTGACATTTATTTTGTACCAAACTTAGTTTGATTTAGTGAAATTTATTAATTATTTTGGTTATTTGCTAAACCATTGGTCTTGTATTTATGGTAATGGCCCTTGCCCTCTCGGTCCTTCTGAATAGGTAATAATAGGGGGAGGGGGTCATTACATCACCCAAATCATACCCACCCATTTATATAGTGGATTTCATAGGTGACCCGTGGGTGACCCATTCAAATGAAGTCCATATATTTACATACATATAATACACACAAACATATTAAGAGATGCACACCAATTTTCACAAGTTAAATCTTTACATGTAATTGCATCAACTGTATTCTCTTTATGTTTGCAATAGATAAGGATGAATACTTGTAACACTCAGAATGTGTGAAGTTAAATAAAAATATTTAATGTTGCTTTTTTTGATACTTTATGTAAGAGAACTACATTGATCTTTCCTAATTTATATAGAAATACAATAGTTGGTTGCTATTTTTTCCTCTTAATTGGGAATAAACATAGTTGATAATTAATCGATTGGTTTGACATCAAACATAGTAGTTGGTTCCTTGTTTTGCACTGTATTTGACATCCAAACATAGTATTGAGATGGTCTAATTATTGTTTTTGTGTTAAGGGAAGAAATTAGAAACCTATTTTTGATTGGACACATATTATATGGGAACCCGCGGGTCAAACCACAACTGTCTGGGTCGGATTGAAGTGTGTTTTTCTTCCACCCATTTAGAATTGTATCTTTTTGACCCACACTCTCGAAACCCACACTCACAACGACCCAACCTAAATCCACCCAACCCACCCATTTGAAAGGTCTAATGTCATCCCTCACCCAACAATATATATCTTGCCATTATTCTTTTTTTAATAGTATCCACAATATCAATTGAGCGATATTCAAATTGAGAAGCATTGGGATGTAAAGTAGAAACTTGGACACCATACATTTTCTTTAAACATTGATAATATCACTAAAGATTAACAATACTTCAGCTCTTTGTATCAGAACAAGAGATCACATTGACTCTACTCAAGCACCTTGACTTAACGTACATAGGTTATGGTTGATGTTACAACCCTCTTCTAGATTTTCTAGTAATCTTAGAGATTTAATATAACCTTAATATTTGTTGTGATTTTATTACTGATATATTACCTTGTGCTTTATCTTAACTTTGGAAATCTCAAACACTTATTTGGATAACCTATAATCATGACTTGAGCATACCTGAAAGATTTAAGTTGGAGTTGACATAGAATTAGCCTATACATGCATGTGAGAGGAGAATGAATGATACTTGAAGAAATAATTAATAAATAAATTATAGTTTGATAATATTATTAAACCAATACTCTAGAATTGTAGAGAATTCAATTGGAAATTCAACACAAAAATAATAAATCAAATCAGAGTTAAAACAATTGAGTTATGCCCTTTTTAGTAACATGTATAGAAACCCAACAACCACTGAGGCCCAATGACAGCTAGGCCCAATGACCACTAAGGCTCAACGAATGTTGAGAATGCTGCCTAGGATAGCCAATCATAAAACTATCATATCTCAGGTTATACATATCTATTTTCAATAGAACATTCGATCCTCTATAATCTTAGACCATTAGGACAATGAAAAGAATACTTGGGGCGCAATTTCTAGAGAGATGTTTAGGGAAGAACACAAAAATGACAGACATTGAAGGTCTCTCCATAGATTCAACTTGGTAAGTGTTTTTTAATTATCAAACCTTCCTTCTCTTCATGTCCTCTTTCTCAGAGTACCTGATCCAACAACCTAAGGTTCTAATCAACCTCCTTCTTCATCTTCTACCTCTAGCAAACCTTCTTTAGGGTCAAAAAACATGCTAAAATGTGATTTAGACGAGATTTTTGAGGTTTGAAGCTTGGATCAGACCAAGAAAAGATAGATTTAGACTTTATCTAGGCCAAAGACAAGATAAATAGGTTAGAACATATACTGTGAGTGGAAAATCACCTTCTAATGTTGTACAAATTTAAATAGTGGGTTTTCAGGATTCAATTCTTACTCTATGATAACTGTGATGGTTTGAATATGCTTAATTAATCAGATTATTATTAATGTAATATCATGTTGAAAGTTTCCATGTGAGTTGTTAGGATTTGACAGGTGATGCAGTGTTGTAAATTGAGGGATCGCGAAGTCGGGTTGTCCTAATTCATGTTTAAAGAGTCAAATTGTGGTTTATGATATTTTTGAAAATTTTCAGATGATTTATGTGTTTAAATACAAGTTGCATCAATGATGAAAATAAGGTAATCAATAGTTACTACAATGAATCCTATTAAATTAATTAATCATCACTAGATATTAGATGCCCTGACATTGTAGAATCCTCACAGGAGGCATGCGTTGTGAGGAGGAAACATGCTTCCCAATCGAATGTATCATGTACGTCCAGGTAAGCCGGAGCGCATCATTGTGGGGTGCGAGGGTCTAGGCCAGTGAGGGAGGACTCCTTAAATGAATTGTATCCAACCCCAACTGGGACTGTTGGAGGTACCTGAGTTATGAGTTGTAGCTATTAATGGACATCTTTAGTAGGTCGACTGGTGCATAACAAGCCAGTGGGCTTTGACTCCTAGCTTGAGAGTTGGAGTATGAGATATTTGACTGCTCCCATTTGCTGCTGAGAGCCAGACGTGGCGATGCCAGCTACAGACATGGTATTAAGACTACAAACTTAGGATCATGAGCATACTTCTACGTCTTGGACAGTGATATGATAGTTTGTTGTGATACTTTCATATATTATGGTATACCTCATGTGGGTCCAATGGCATAATAAATGGATTTAAAATAATGTGAATGGATTAGTCTATCCTTTTATAGTATTTAGTATCACTTCAACTACCATGATGAATGATTTACATTTTCTAAACTATCATGCTTACATACTTTGCAATTAAGTTCTATCAATTGTATATATATCTGAAATATCTTGGTTACCTATTGATTTTCAACTCACTGAGCCAGTAGCTCATCAACCTACTGAACAATTTTTAAGTAAAGTACTATCTCTTCCTAAGGAGATAGAAGCCAATTTTAATCAAGAATAAATCAGAGGTCATGAAGAAGTAGTTAGAATAAATAAACTATCTCTTATCATTCCTATGAATCTTAGGAATGAGTGAATGAGAAAAGAGAGCAGTTTGTAATGAAATGTGCATGGTTTATATTAAGTTTGAAACTTTTTTCTTATATGTAGTATTTGAAATTTGTTGTATACTTAATGTTATGATTAAGTGGGATATTGTCAGTTTGTGGAATGATATTAATATATATCTGAGAAAGAAAAGAAAAATGTATGGTTGATTTCCTATAAGTGGTTAAAAGCTGATGGTTAGTGGTAATCCCTGCTTGGCGGGCACTAACTCTTGTTAGTGGGTGTGTTTCACGTCAAATTTTTGGTATCAGAGCCTGAAATGAGTTTAGGTTTGGGACAAGGGTGATAAGACACAAATAGGATTATCATGCAATACTCTTTGAACTGCAATTTTCTAATGAATGTGTTTAGTTATGGATATGCAGATGGAAGGAAGAGGATGTGGACATGGTGAGGAACAATTTGAGAGCCATTATGACCCTAACCCGAAAGCATTGACTCACGGTGGAGAAGATAATGAGGCAACAAGGATGTACCATATTTTTCTAGAGATAAATGAAAAATATAAGATGGACAGGAGATCTTCAGCTTCTAGTAAGGAACTGATGAGATCGTATGAGATGGGAAAGAAGCTTGCTGGGTCTCAATTCTCTAGAACCACAGATGTAGCCATGATGGAGGTGTTTCCTCAAACAACTGGAAAAGGTCTTTTGCCTAATGGAGTTATCATAGGATAAGAAAATCAATAATGTGGTCTATCTACTCAAGGGAGATGTTGAGTTATGGTGGTGTGGAGTAGAAGATAAAAGAAGAAATATAGAGATGACATGGAGGGACTTTGTGGATGAGCTTTACCTTAAATATTTTCCTCCTACCTTCCTAAGTGATAAGATCAAATAGTTGGAGAATATTAGACAAGGAGGTATGAGGATTGGTGAATATGAGGCACATTTCACAAGGTTGGCTAATTTCTATCCTAAACTTGTGCCTCATGATGTAGAGAAGTGTTGATGATTTCAACAAGGATTAAGATCAGAAATTAGACACAATATATTAACTATTTTTTAGAGAGACAAAGAAAATTTTGTAGAATTTGTGGAAGAAGCAAGATGCATAGAAGAGTTAGTTAATGCTGATAAGCAGTCTGAGAGAAAGAAAAGATCTAGAGAAATCAGTAGAGGAGGGCAGAGCAATTGTGGATACAGAGGAGTAAGCTATTTATTTTATAAGATAGGATGAGGACTTAGTTGTTTTGGGAGAGAAGAATCTTGTTCTTCATCGTGTGGATGAAGGTCCAATTCCAGTAGATGGAATACACCACTTAGGTGGACACCTCCAACTAGGTCTTCAAGATCATCAATGTCAGTGACATGCCCATAGAGATAGGATGCAGCCATGTATGACAACTATGGTAGGATACACTTTGGACAATGTCATGGAGTCACTACTCAAACGTGCTATCACTGTGGATGTAACATCCCTGACCTGGGTTAAGGCTTAACCCTAGAAGTTTTTCTTAAGTAAGACATTTATATTCTTGTCTTTATCCTTTGAAAAGTAATTAAGATTAAGATTGAGCTTATGTTTCAATTTTAGTCCTTTTTGAATAATGTTGAAACAATGTTTTACTTGTTTTGGACTAAAGTGCAATTTACCCAATTTGAGGGGTTACTTTGCAAATGTTACATGATAAATGTTCCTCAAAGTGTTATATCATCATAAGAATGAAAATGATGCAGAGGTATGGCTTCCACAAGCCTGAGCACCAAGAAAGATCTTATTAAGCAATGTTTGTGCATTAAAACCTAGCTTTGGTGTAATGTGCAATTTACCAAAAACCAAGGGTTCAATATGCAAAATACCACTTCTAGAGAGTCCCTAATGTTTCTTGGTATCAACTAGAGACAAGAAAATCATAGGGGTGTCTCATTTGAATCTCTTTGGGGGAGAGAGAATCTTGATATTAAAATAATCAAGATTTAAGCATAATTGGAACCCTAATTCAATTTAATGCAAAAATAAATATATTAATGGAAGTGCCCTTCAACCAAAATTGATATGGTTGAATTTATGTAATAATGGACGTCCTTGTGCCTTGCAATGGCACCGAAATATCTAAAGTGAGTGGAGAGCCCACTCACATTAGTTAAAGAAAAGTAATATCCACTAGTTTTGGATAAAGAAGAGGAATTCGAAGGGTAGGATAATGGCTTCGTATGAAAGGAAGTGAGAGGGATAAGTGGCACCAATTTGGGGAGTTGAAGGAATTATCTATTTCTTTCTCTCTCTTGAAATTCCCTTACATATACCCCATTTTCTACCCACATGAAAGACTTTTTCGAATCCAATTTCTTTCCTTGCTTTGGCCGAACACAAGGGAGCTTAGGAGAAATAGGAGGACGTACCCCAACCTGTAGGTGAGCTCCTTAATCATCTTCAACCTTGATTTCATGATGGAAATCGAAATTCAATGCTTATTATCTTCTTTTCTCCATTCAATCTTCAACCTTAGCCATTCTTTTCACTCAAAGACTTGAGAATGGACCTTGGACAGTTGAGAAAGCTTCATTCACCATTGAGAACGTGAATCTTGAAGCTTGGATTCAACTTTGAAGGTGGGTTATATAATTGGAACCCTTAAATATCATTATTGATTTCATTTCTTCATCATGTGTTGATTTTTTTTATTCACGATTTTCCTTTTGATTAATTGTTGAAATCACCACAAAGATCACAACATATTTCGAAGGTTTGTAGCTTGAAGATGATTATGTCATATTAGCACACACCTCAATAAATATCATGAGCAAAGAGTTTGCAATGTGGATGACCAAACGGTCTCAAGACCGTTTGGTGATCAAGCGGTCTCAAGACCGTTTGAGGGCAAACATTCTCAAGACCGTTTGAGGTCAAATCGTCTCAAAACCGTTTGGGGTCAATTGCTGATGTGGATGAATGAAGAACTAATGGTTCATATTGATATAATCACAATGGTTATAGTGATGGATGATCCATTGATTGCAAACCCTAATCGATTGATTGAAGAAACCCTAATGGAATTGGATCAAATTCTTAGTTGATGGTCCAAATGGTCTCAAGACCATTTGGAGGCAAACAGTCTCAAGACCATTTGGAGGCCAAATGGTCTCAAGACCGTTTGGAGGTCAAGGGCTGTGATGGATGGTTGGATATTCAAGGGTTGTAATTTGATGTACTTTCAATGGTCTCAATGTTGGATGGTTCAATGAGTGCAAACCCTAAAATCGATTGATTGATTGAAGGAAAACCCTAGATGATTCTTTTGGTTTCAAGGTGGTTTGGACCAAACGGTCTTGAGACCGTTTGAGTCTAAATAGTCTTGAAACCATTTGGGATCAAATGATCTTCAGATCGTTTGAGACCAAATAGTCTCAAACTGTTTGATGTCCGATCGGTTTTAATGATGAGTTGTTCATTCGGTCTCAAGGTTAATTTGATCAAACGGTTTCAAAGGTTGAAAGTACCAAACAGTTTCAAAATCGTTTAAGAGCAAACTGTCTCAACCCTAGATGCCCAAACGGTCTCAAGACCATTTGGAGGGAAAATGGTTTCAAAACCATTTGAAGGTCAAGGAGGTCAAAACCGTTTGAAGGTTCAAAAGTATCAAAATTGTTTGGAGACCTAATAGTCTCAAAGCTATGAAAGATCAATTAACCCTATGATTGTTAATGATGTTTATCAAAGATAATTACAATGGTTGTACCTTTAAGGTACTAGGGTGATTAGTACCCTTAGAGGGGTTAACCTTTGATGCTTATGGGAGCATTATCTCAATACACTATGCTAACCCTAAATGTATGTACTTGAATGAAGGGTTGACCTAATATAATCAAGCTTGAAGTAATCAACATTCTAGAGAGGATGAGAGAGAGGAATTCATACATGTATAATAATCATGTAGTGGTTAAGCCTCAACACTTTCAACATAAATAAAATATGTAATTAAGGTATGAACTTGATAAAGAGATCATGAAACCCTAATCGAGAAGGTTGATGAACCCTAACCTTAATTTAGGGCAATGTTAGTGAAACCCTATTCTAGGGTAATGGTGTAACCCTAATCTAGGGTGATGTCATGTGAAACCCTAATCTAGGGTGATGCCATGTGAAACCTTAATGTAGTGATGTGATGTGAAACTGTAATCCAGGGTGATGCTATGTAATTCTATTTGAAACCCGAATATGAAATCCTAACCCTAATAAAGGGGTGAAGGTATGTGAAACCCTAATTTTGGGTTATAGTGCATGAAACCCTAAGCTTGGGCAATATGATGATAAACCATAACCTAAATTTTGGGCTATGGGTTAAGATACCCTAATTTCATGTAATGCTATGTGAAACCCTAATATAGGGTGATGTTATGTAAACCTTAATTGATAAGATGGGAAAACCTATTCCTAAAAATGGAATAGTGACCAATATATTGATAAGTGGAACACCTAAAGTGGTTGTTAATGGATGACCTTATATCAATAATGCCTTAGCTCATGATGAGTCCATATCATTGATAATGGTTGAATAATTCAAATATGTGACTTATGACCAATACATTACATGATAAATGTGATGAACTGGTGCATAAAGTATTAGGATGGGATATAGCTTAATACAAGATAAGTTCATGAACTTAAGATAAATGTGATGAGGGAAGTGATACATCAAGACATGATAGATATCACATCCAGCACCTTAATATTGATATACCTTGATGTATCCTAAATCCAATATACTTGGATGAGTAACACATGAAGTGTGTCATGTCAATTGTTACATTGAGGTGAAATGCACTTTGATAAGTGTAGGCTATCATACCTTAAGAAAATGTTAAGCCAAGTTAATAAAGTATGATGTAATCATATTCTGGTAAAGTTGAGAAAGGAACTCATACCATGTGTTGATAATTCATTTAATGATAAATGATGGGAATAAATAAGCATAATTAAATACTTATACTATCAATGTTGGCTCCTAGCTGTGTGTAATAATGAATTAGGGCTTTATCATTAATAAAATGATCTTGAGAACCTAAATGGTTAATAATGGAAAGCCCTAACCCTAATGAAGGGTGATGATATGTAAAGAGAAACCTTAATCAATAAGGAAGGAAAACCCTAACCCTAATGAAGGTTGTAATTCTTTTATTGTATAAGTCTTGTTAGGCATGTTAAATAATGATTAATGTCCTTGGGAGCCATGTGAATATGTTGTTGCATAGTGAGAGGTGATAATATGTGCAATGGCCTTGTGAGCCATGTGATAATTTTTTGCTTAGTAAGAGGTGACAATATACTTAATGGGCCTTGTGAGCCATATGAGATGCTTGTGTAACAAGTATCATGTTTACCTTGGTCAGATGACCTGAAGGTATTAGTTACCTGATAAGTGGTAACAAGTGTTCTTTGATGAACTGAGGGTTTGAATACCCATATTCCATAACCATGATGATGAGATGTTAAGGGATGAGAATGATTATGATGTAATAAGGGATTGAGATCCCAATGTTTTATAAAGTTTGAAAAAGTACTTGATAGATGTATTATACTTTTCCTTGTAGCATTTGTCATAATAATTCTTATTTAAAACTTGACTGATGCTAAAAGAATACGGTAATGTACTTAATTAACCAAGTGAAATCTCATCATGTAGTTCCCTGGCCATAGATCCATCATCGTCAGAATTTTCTGAATGGTGAAACGGGTTACTCTGCAGCATAACCCGGCAACCACATATTTTTGAATATGTGGGGGTAATGGGTGAATATATCCTTACGCCTCATATGAATGACTACGGGTCATATCCTATGCACATGAATGGTTACATACCATATCCCAATAAAGAGTATGGCTATGGGCCATAACTCCACAATATCAGGCATTGGCTACGGGCCATATCCTGAAAAGAGTATATGCTATGGGCTATAACTCTATAGCGAAGTTACCACTATACCCTAGAAAGCTATTTAGTAGTTAACGAACCATATCCAAATAAAGAGTATGGCTATGGGCCATAACTCCACAATATCAGGCATTGGCTACGGGCCATATCCTGAAAAAATTATATGCTACAGGCTATAACTCTATAGTGAAGTTACCAGTATACCCTGGAAAGCTATTTAGTAGTTACACTAGATGTTCTGCATATAGTCTCGTACTAATCGAGACAGATGAGGTGATGGAGACTGGCTCTTCCATTGACCTTGTATGGCACCGATTTTGACTTCGCAATGGTCGGTTGGAGTATGAGCAGTATACCTCATCTCCTCAGTGCATAAGTGTGATTGTAAATGTAATCAGCCGTATAGCATGTTTGCTTAAGGATTGAATACAAAAATCATAGGCTGATGTTACATCCCTTTTATGCAACTTTAGTTGAAAGATGATATATTTATATTTCCTTACATTCCTTGCAAAGTAGATAGGTGATGTATAATTCTACCATGGGTAGATGCAATATTCTCCTTAAGAAAGAGATCATCTTATTTTGTTCATATAATGAATAATATTGTTGTTAATACAAATGAACTCCTGCTAAATTTTATTCTATTAAACTACAATAATAATGTTTCTGGCGGAGAGTTATATCTCTCGCTGGGACAATTTTCAATTGTCTCACCCCTATGGGATCCAAATTTTTAGGTAGAGGTGGAATAAGAGGCAGAAATCCTATAGTAGGGGGAGAGAAGCAACAGCAACATGGACAACTGTAATATTCTAGGTGGAGGCTCTGGATGTCATATTTTGTATAGAGAGTCCTATGCGTCGTCTCTGTACTCTCAGGTCCTCGGAGTTAGTAGATAGTGATTTTAATGAATCGATCTGAGATTTTTGCTTGATGCCTCGAGGTTCTTATGCTACCTGTGTATAGTTTTAACAGAGCAGATGATTCTTGTAATCCTCGAGAAGGAATGGTATAGAATATGTACTTATGAACCAGATTGTAAATAAAATACATTGGTTCTTGATAAAAGAGTTTTCCTGTGTTTGGATCTCTTTGTAAATGGTTTTAATTTTTAGTGATTTTTTAGTAATCCGCTGTTAATGATCGCTTCAGCTTAGTTATTGATGTTTTATTCGAACGGTGCGTGACAGTGGAAAAATGGGACACATAAAAAGGGACAGCCTAAAGCTTCAACATATTTCAGAACAAGGTTCAAAATTACAATTTCAGACTCCACAGAGGCAAACTCTAGTTAGAGGGGAAGTTCTTCAGTGGATTTCGGTTCTAGATGCAGAGCACCTAGTACTAGTAGTGAACAATGAGGATAACATGGAAGGGGGAGAGCTATAGGAAGCTGATTCTCAATGATACCTTCTGAAGGTGTAGTCTCACCCAGAGTGGTGATAGGTGAGATGCTTCTCTTTAATAACATTGTCTGTTACAATATTGATAGATCCTAGTATGACACATTCTTTCATTCATAGATCGATTGTTAGTGGATTAAATTTTTTAACCTAATATTTATATTATGAATTGTTGTTAAGAGTTCCATTATGTGAATCATCAATTTTGATAGAAGTATGCCCTGGAAGTCTATTGAGTTTTAGTTGGTATACAATAGTAGTTAATCTCATGCTCCTAGATATTAATTCTTTTCAAACAATTGCGGGTAAGGACTGCCTTGAGACATATCATGTCCAATTAGATTGTTGGAAGAAAGTAGCTATCTTTTAGAAAAGTGGGTTTTCACGTGTCTTTATTGGAGAAGGGAAACATGTATAGTAGCATCTGTTGTAGCTGATAAGATGATGAGGAAAGGGTGTGAGGCCTTTTTAGCACATGTGGTGGATTCTAGGGTAGAGAAAAGAATAGCTCGTATAGCAGATGTTCCAATAGTATGTGACTTTCCATATGTCTTTCCTGGTGAGTTCCCATGTTTACCACCTGAAAGGGATATTGATTTTGAGATACATATTTTACTTAGTAGTCACCCAATAGCATTACCTACCTATAATATGGCACCTATAGAGTTGAATGAATTGAAAACCCAGGAGTTGCTGGATAAAGGATTTATTCAACCTAGTACATCACCTTGCGGAGCTCTAGTACTATTCATCAAAAAGAAGGATGGAACCATGTAGTTATGCATAGACTATAGGAAACTGAATAAGATAACAATTAAGAATAAATATCCTTCGCCTAGGATTGATGACCTATTTGATTAAGTATGTTAAGAATTAATATTTTCAAAGATTAACCTCAGATCAGGATATCATCAATTGACCTCAAATCAGGATATCATTAGTTAAGCATAAAGGCAATTGATCTACCTAAGTCAACATTTAGAATAAGATATGTGGATTATAAGTTTGTAGTTATGTCTCTTGGACTGAAAAATTCCCATGTAGCCTTCGTGGACATGATGAACAAGGTTATCAGACCATATTTATATTTTTTCATAGTAGTTTTTGTAGACAAAATTCTTATGTATTCCAGAGATGCAGAACAATAGGAGAAACATCTGAGGATAGTGCTGTAGTTGTTAAGGCAAAATCAACTTTATGCTATGGTTAGAAAATGTGAGTTTTGATTGGCTTAAGTATCTTTTCTTAGACATGTCATATTAGGAGGAGTCAGTGTGGACCCTAAGAAGGCAGAATCTATTCTTTAGTGGGAGCAACCTACGATCCCTACTAAGATCAAAAGTTTCCTAGGGTTAGTAGGATACTGCAGGAGGTTTATAAGAAACTTTAGTGCAGTAGTAACACCTCTTACACGCTTAACAAGGAAGGATGTACCTTTTGTTTGGTATGAATCATATGAGCAATTTTTTTAAACTTTAAAGAAGAAGTTAACGACAACACCAATCTTGATATTACCAGAGGCAAATAAAGGTTATGTGGCTTTCTATGATGCATCTTGGAGTGGTTTCGGATGTGTTCTTATGCAAGAAGGGAAGGTGGTGGCCTATGCTTCTAGACAACTTAAGAAGAATGAAGAGAATGATCCCACACATGATATTGACTTGGTAGTAGTAGTGCATGATGGCATCATTATCTCTATAGTGAATCATGTCATCAATATTGATCATAAGAATTGAAAGTACATTTTCACACCAAGATATCTCAACTTCAGACAACGTAGATGGTTTAACCTCATAAAGGATTACGATGTCACCATTGATTACCACCCTAGAAAGACCAATGTTGTGGCAGATGCCTTGGGTAGAAATGTTTTTAATGGCATGTGTAAAAAGAGACTTGTTAGTTTAGATGAGAGAGATGAATTTGGATCTGAATGTGTCTGATCACGGTTGACTGGTTGCATAAATGTAGGTTAGACCTATGTTTTATTATTAGATCAAGGAACTCCAACAAAATCATAGGGAATTGCAATACATCATGCATGATATGACAGAAGGAAAGAGGGTAGACTTCAGATATTCAGATGATGGGTTATTGTATCAAGATGATAGATTGTGCGTGTCAGATGACACTGAGTTAAAAAAGTAGATTCTTGAGGAAGATAATTCTTCTATGTATGCAATACATCTAGGTAACACAAAGATGTACATGAAACTTAAGGAATTGTATTAGTGGTTAGGTATGAAGAAGGATGTGGCTGAGTATGTAGCTAAGTGTGGTGTATGTTAGCAAGTCATGGATGAACAACAGAAGTCAACATATTCTTTGCAATCACTTCCTATGCCTGAATGGAAGTGGGAGAATATCACTATGGATTTTGTGATTTGATTACCTAGGAAACCCCATGGTTTTGTCTCTGTATGGGTAATAGTAGATAGGCTAACAAAGTCTTGTCACTTTCTTCTAGTTAAGACAACATGGGATACGCCAAAGTTAGCCAAATTTTACATATTAGATGAAATAGTCAGATCACATGGGATACTAGTTACTATAATATCGAATAGAGATCCCAAATTCACATCTAGGTTCTGGAATCAGTTGCAACGTTCCTTGGGAACAAAGTTAAAGTTTTGCACATCATTTAGACCCCAAAGGATATCCTAAGAGCATGTGTTCTATAGTTCAGCGGTAGTTAAGATGATCATCCCAGTCCCATTGAGTTTTCCTATAACAATAGTCACCATTTGAGTTTAGGCATGGCCCCTTATAATGATATGTATCTTCTATTTGTTGGTATGAAGTTGGAGAAAGATAGATTTTAGGTCTTGGGTTGGTAGAAGAAACAACAGAAAAGATATATGTGATCAGAAAATAGTTGAAAGATGCTCAGGAGAGACAAATAAGCCACATAGATAAAAGTCATAGACCACTTCAGTTTGGGGTTGGACATGAGGTCTATTTGAAAGTCTCAGCAGGCAAAGGTGTGTTGTGGTGGAAAGTGAGACAAACAAATTCCTAGATACATGGGCCCCTATCGAATCATTTAGATAATTGACCAATCACATATTAGTTGGAGTTGCCTTTAGAGTTGGTCAATTTACATGATGTGTTTCATGTATCTATGTTAAAGAGGTGTCATTTGAGTACAGAGAAGATTATAGACCTAGATCCTATAAAGTTGAGAGAGGATATCTCCTATGTTGAAGGACCAATTCAAATTCTAGATTGCAGAATTCATAAGCTTAAAAAGAGGAAGATACCCTTAGTGAAAGTTCTTTGGAGGAATCATGGTATAGAAGAAGCTACTTGGGAAGTAGAGTTAGAGATGTGCAACAAGTATCCTTTCTTCATCTAGGAATTTTGAGACAAAATTTTAAAAATGTCTTCTAACTTTGCTGGTAATCTTAGAGATTTAACATAACCATAATATTTGTTTTGCTTTTATTAGTAATACATTAACTTGTGCTTTATCTTAACTTTGTCAAACTCAAATACTTGTTTGGATAACTTATAATCATGACTTAAGCATACCTCAAAGATCCGAATTGGAGTTGACATAGAATTAGCCTATACATGTATGTGAGAAGAGAATTAATGATATTTGAAGAAATAATTAATAAATAAATTTTATTTGAGAATATTATCAAACTAATATTGTAGGATTGTAGATAATTCAGTTACGAATCCAATCCAAAAAGAACCAAGTCAGAGTTAAAATGAGTGAGTTATGCCCTTTTTAATAACATGTACAAAAGCCCAATGAACACTGAGGCTCAACAATTATTGAGGCCCACCGATCGCTAGGCCCAACTACCACTGAGGCCCAACGACCACAAAGACTTAGAGGTCGCTGAGAATGCCACCCAGGATAGCCAATCTTAAAATGATCATATCTCGGGCTATACATATCCATTTTCAACAAAATGAAGTGCTTTAGAACCATAATTTGATCCTATATCATCTCAAACTATTAGACTAACAAAAAGAAGATTCATATTTGATTAACCCAAAAAATCTCAGACCGCTAGATTGATAAAAAAGACAGAAATTGAAGGCCTCACCATAGATTCGACTTAGTATGTGGTTTTTAATCACTAAACCTTCCTTATCTTCATGTACCCTTACTCAGACTTCCTAATCCAACAACCTAATATTTAATTAACCTCCATTCTTCATCTCATACCTCTAATAGACCTTCTTTTGGGCCGCAAAACATGTTATAAGGGTGTTGGGATGAGATTGTCGAGGTCAGAAGCTTGGATCACACTAGGAAAGGGTAGATTTCGGGTTTATGTACGCCAAAGATGAGATCAATGAGTTAAAATGTGTATTGTGGGAAGAAAATCACCTTATGACCTAGATTTAAAGCATTTAAATTTTTATAGTGGCTTTCCAACATTTAATTGTTGCTCTATCATAACTGTGATGATTTTAATAAACATGTGTAGTGATTATCGGTAGTAGAAATGCTTTATTAATCATATTCTTAGTCATGTAATATCATGTTGAAAGTTGTAATGTGAGTTGTTATGATTTGACAGGTGATGAAATGGTTTAAATTGAGGCACCAGAAGTCGGGTTGCCTTTATTCATGTTTATAGAGTCAAACTGTGGTTTATGAGATATGTGAAAATTGCTAGATGATTTATGTGTTTAAATACGAGTGGCATCAATGAATAAAATAGGGCAATGTCACTATGATGAATCTTGTTAAATTATTTAATTACCACTAGATATTAGATGCCCTAAAGACTATAGAATCCTCACATGAGGTCTACACTATGTGGAGGAAACATGCTTCCCAAAGGAGGTCTCATGTAGGTTGAGGTAAGCTAGGCCGCTTCATCATGGGGTTCTGGGGTCTAGGCCAGTTAGGGAAGACTACTGAAATGATTGGTATCAAATACCAACTAGGATGCCAGTGGTACCTGAGTTACAAGTTGTAGTGATTAGTGGACATCTTTAGTAGGTCCAATGGTGCAAAACAAGCTTGAGGGCTTTGACTCCCCGCTTGAGTACCCATGTTGAGAGGTGGCGTCTGAGATATCCGACTGCTCTCATTATCCACAGAGAGCTAGACATGGTATTGAGACTAGAGATTTAGAATCCCAAGCATGCTTCTAAGTCTTGTACAGTGAGATCATAGTTTGCTGTGACACTTTCGCATGTTATGGTACACCTCACGTGGGTCTAGTGGCATAATAAATGGATTGAAAATAATGTGAATGGATTAGGCTATCCTTTAATTGTATTTAGTATATGGTCGAATGCGATGATGAGTGATTTATAGTTTTTAAACTATAATACTTACATGCTTTGCATTTAAGTTCTATTAATCGTATATATATCTAAAATATCTTGGTTACTTGTTGATTTTACACTCACAAAGCCAGTAGCTCATCAACCTATAGAACAATTTTCTAGGTAAAGGACCAACTCATCCTGAGGAGATGCAAGCCAAGTTTTATTAAGAATAGATCAGGTCTTGAAGAAGTAGTTATAATAAATAGATGATCTCTTATCCTTCCTCTAGATCCTGGGAATGAGTGAGTGAGAAAAGGGAGCAGTTTGTAATGAAATTTGCATGATGTATATTAAGTTTGAAACTCTTTCTTATATTTACTAGTAAAACTATGTTGTATCTTTAATGTTATGTTTAAGTAAGATATTATTAGTTTGCTAAATGATGTTACTATATATCTGAGAAAGAAATGAAAAATTTATGGTTGATTTCCTATAAGTGGTTAAAAGATGATAGTTATTAATAATCCTTGTTTGGTGGGCTCTATCCCTAGTTAGTGGGTTTGGATCATGTCAGTTGATGACCATCAACTGGAAAGATTCCATATAACTTATTGCTCTTTGATATGTATAAATTAAACATGAACTTGTGACATAGACACAAAGAATGAAAAGTAGTCATCTAGTACATGGACTTGTGGGACTTAATATCCAACACGCACACCTCTACCTTCTACTGACAACTATGATTGAGTTCTAAGTTATAGTGAGATAGCATGTAGTAGGTTTGTATCATACCAGATGAAAATGTGACATATTGAAGTCAGGTGATCCATGGAGAGAGACGAGCATAAAGGTCATAGGGAAGGTAGGTTTACCTTCATTTAAGGCTAACTACCCAAGAGGGGAGCTTATGAAACACTCTAGGAACTCATCTGCAATGATAGTAGTGCGTTGGAGGGTCAATGACTCCATGGTGAAAAGGCTCCATAGTTATTCGATATTGGAGTTTGGGGAGAAGGGTTGAATGAAGCCCAAAGGAAACCAGGCATGAGTACATGATCCAGTAGATATAGGGATGGTGTAGGTGAGTTTGATTGATGAATGATTGCATCAATAGGCAATGTTGAGCCCAATATCTGGAGGAAGAAGATGTGGTTGGTTGGGGACTAAGGAAGACATTAAAGGGTATATTGGTTGATCGAAAAGATTGTATGGGACTCGAAGGTGTTAGAGAAGTTGACAAACATGTATAGCTTCAAGGTTTCTTGCTTCTGCCAAAGTGAAAAAAGGAGAATTTTTAAGAATTTTTACTACAAAAATGGAAGCACTAGTACATAACCGGCCTTTAGTGTCGGTTTTTAAGCGACACCTATGTTGGTGCCGCTAAAAGCCCAACCGTTACGCGTCGGTTCTCAAACTGACGCCACAACCCTTCGTGCGCCACCGAAAATGCACCAGTAGGGGGGTATAGGCGTCGGTTATTAGCTTTGAAACTGACGTCATATACCTTTGCGCCACAAAAAGGGCGCCATCTGGGCACTATCGGCGTCAGTTTATTAGTGATAACTGACGCCATATCACCTGCTGCCATGGCCATGCTGGCCATCACGGCCGTGGTGTCTGGCCCGCTACCATGACTGTGCTGGCCAGCACGGCCGTGGTGTCTGGCCTCATTAGGGAAGTCGACATCGGTTACTAGTAGGATAACTGACACTGTAACCATTTTTCATCGGTTTTATACAAATAACTGACGCCTATTTTATGTTTTTTTTTTCTATCAGTATGCAGACCTACTGTGGCTGGTCATAGGAGAGAAACCTACACTTCAGTTATGCACTGTAGGTTTTACGACATCCATTGATATCATCCAACAACAGGCCACAAACCTGCAAAATTAACAACATAAATGTTCACACATTTAGCAACCTGCAGTTCCATTCAATTTTCACACATGTAGAAACATTCATGTATCAATCTGTAGTTCCATTCATTTTCACATTCACACATGTAGAAACATTCATATAGCAACCAACAGTTTCATTCATTTTCACTTAGACACTTGTAGAAACATTCAGACATGTAGAAACATTCACACTTATTATAATTCAGAAATTCATTTACAAAATATCATTCTTTAGTCATTATTCTCTATCAACATCCCAATTATATGTTAAAACCCCCACTACTTGTATGGTTGTTGCCCATTCTTCTCTTACATCATTTAATTCTTCCGTCGTATAGGGAGCATGTACATTTGGTAAGGCCTTACCTATATTGTGGTCAGTTTTAAACACCTACAAAGAGAATGATGTATATATATAATTAGTAATATATAAATAAGTGTGATATATTTCATATTATCTAATGAGACTATATATAATACCTCAGGAATGGTATCGATGTCCACTACAGCATATTTGATAATCATGTGCATAAATCGCATCACATAGTATGCACATGCCCATCCGTTGTCTTGTGTAGCACACTATAAATTGAAACATACAAAATATTAAAAAATACAACTAATTAAGCATTGTTCACATAAATAATATATACATTGCAGTCGGGAACTTACTTCCACGTTTGTCCAAATTATTTGCTGGTTCTTTTTCCTGGGGACCTTTCCTCCAGCCTTTTTGAACTCATCTAAACCCCTACATGTTAATGTTACACAATACATTACATAATTAAATAGTAATGTAATAACATATGTTAACAGATATGAAAATGAAATATTTCTCACCAGAATAATGCCATTTTCATTTTGTGTCCATATTTTGAATTCAATTTAGTCCCCTTAGGATCTAGATAATAGACAATGAACGTCTTGGGGACAATAACTACTAACTCCCAATGCATACCACTAGAGGTAAAAAAGTTAAAAATTTATAACTCAAAATCCACAATAAAAATGTAATTTTCTTAAGTCCAAATTATAAGCAAAGTAAACTTACTCCACATTGAATGGAGCTATTATCAACGTCTTCTTATTTTGAGAAAAACTTGTAAAAGAATCACAACAATATTGTTGAACTGACGGAGGGTCTTTAGCTACTAGACTAATCAAAGATGGAATAAAAAATCCTACATGTTCGAATGAAAAATCTGCACATATTTTGTCTAAGTAGTAGCAAAACATGTATTACATATGCACTAATAAATAAGAAACCAGATCACCAGATCCTACACAAGGTATATGGATGTATAAAGAAGATCTCACCTTATCCATAGCTCTATCACAGATGTATTCAACCAATCATATCAAAACAACTCCAAAATATCTTGTATAAATAGGTTGCTTTCGTATGATTGACCTGCAACATCCACATCTATAGAAATAGTTATAGAGCAATTTATATCATGTTCGCCTAACCATATTTCCATACCCCTACAATCAGGACCTAACAGGATAGGTAGGTCCTATGGAACCCAACTTGGTAATGTAGGAGGTGGAGGTGGAGGCCTAGATGATGTGGGTGTCTTCTTTTTAACCTGTATATATATATATATATATATATATATAATTTTAGATCAACTGACATCATATACACACACTAACAATTTAACGTAATGTAAATTTACCACACAGTTTCAGTATAGAGGATAGCTGCTTTTGGCCACAATATCACTCTTCCTTTTGCCTCACCAAGCATTTCACAATATGGGTGGGCATATAGCAATGAAAGATCCATCCAGTTGGGGAATATACGTAGAGGGCTCACACAAACACAACCAACTGGTAATGGAGACCCATGAAACATTTCCCCTGGTAGGGATGGGTAAGCCGACACCTCTGCAACAACAAATTCTTTACTTTTTAGATGACATGGCTTCAACCCCTACAATTTTTTTTGTAAAGAATGTTATATACATATATACATATAATCTTGAAAACATATCATTTTGAAAAGACTAGTTATTATGTCATAAAAATACTTATATTAGATGTGCTAGGTGGTGGGTCTATAGGATTACTCCCAACCTCTGCAGTAGGAGTAGAGAGGGACGCCATAGGCACTGTCTGCTGAGTGGCAGTCTGAGATGCCTGCCACTTTCTCAGTGCTTCTTCGAGTTTCCTATCAACTAGCTTATCTACCTATACATGGATAAAAGAAAGCTAGCTTCTAATTATTGAATTCTCTTTTACAGTAACATTATAAAGAAAGAATAGGTTACCTCTTCTTGTGAAAGTCCCGCTTTTGGGACATGTTTGCGCTGGGATGGCCCAAAGAACGCTTTGATGCCCACACCAGCGCCTGCAACCCTAACACGTCCAGTATGCTCTGGGTTACCCAGAGCAACTGTCAATTCATCCCTTGTGCCCTCAGGGATGAACATTCCTTGTTTCCTCAGCTCGTGCAGCTCCCGCTAATCACCAAAACAAAAATTTGTAATTAAGTAAACACCACAAATAATCAATATTCGAACGATTGCTATAAGAGTTGTATTTTACCATTTTTGCAGCCGCCTCAGCAGTTGCGAGCTTCCTTATTTCTCCCTTCTTATTTTTCTTCCCAGCTATCCAGACATCATGGTGAGGTAGAGGTGTGCTACCTATAGTAGAGGACTCCTTAGTAGCAGCAGACTGAGCAGTAGCCTCAGACTGTAGTCTCTGGTGAATGCCTACATACCCCTTTGGACCCATTGTGTGGTCATGCACATTCCTCACAGAGGGACTAGTTAGTATGCACATTAATGATTTGGTTAGTAACACTAAATGTTAATCTTGAATAGGTGAATACAATATATATTAATTAAATTGGGGGTGATGCCTAATACCTTGAATTCATCAGTTTGTCTTGAAGCAACAAATGCATCCCATTCTTCTTGGTCTAGGAAGTTCCATTATTCTGTGGTTGTCTTCTTCCTGTTGTCACCTTCTTTTATGTATTCTCGGGTGAGATTTGTCCTATTGTTCCTTAGGACTATCCCACAGTGTTGCATCACACATTTACAATGCAACTTTTCATCCAATTCAAATATACTCTGCAAAATAGAATTGCTATTAACTAGTATCCAAAAAATTAGTAATCTAACAAATAGAATTGCAAATTAATAATAACTCACACATAAATCCTTCCATATTACGTCTTTCTTCTCCTTAAGAACTTTATGCCAAGAATCTATCTTACAACCGCAATGGCTAAGAGTAACATACCCAAGATATGAAATAAACGAATTGCGATTCACTCCAATTGCATTTCCTGCATTATCAAAATCCACAACAAGTTTGGGTCCATTGCTCCTTTGTGCTATTAAATTCTTCATCATAGTGATGCCCCTTCTCTTGTCAACTTTTTGGTGCTGTTCATCAAGTTCCTCAAGTGCTTCAGATGGTACATTTGCATCATCAACCTAAAATTTGACAAAATAAACACACTTACAAGATATAACTAGAAATGGACACATAGATATAAATATTTTTAAAACTTACATTGTGAGGCAGCGCATTGATGTTCTCATCCTCACGATAATCATCAGCATGGTCATCATGAGAATGCTCAGCCATCTAAAAGTTCACATTCACATTGTAAAGTTCACATTGTAAAGTAATTCATATTGTAAAGCTCACATTGTAAAGTTCACATTCACATTTTAAAGTAATTCACATTGTAAAATTCACATTGTAAAGTTCACATTCACATTGTAAAGTAATTAACATTGTAAAGTAATTCACATTGTAAAGCTCACATTGTAAAGTTCACATTCACATTGTAAAGTAATTCACATTGTAAAATTCACATTGTAAAGTTCACATTCACATTGTAAAGTAATTCACATTGTAAAGTTCACATTTAGAAAAATAAAACATATAAAAAAATATAAACACATTATAAAGTAATTCACATTCATATACATGTGCTGTCATTCTTATATATAATAAATGTGTACCACCTATCCCATTCTTAAACACCTAATCTCACTAGTAAGTGTATAATGTATATTTGGTTTTCAAGAAAATTTCGGCAACATTTCCCCACTGTTCTCCAAGTACATATGTACTTAGGGAACAAACAGGGAAATGCTGCCGAAATTTTCTTAAAAACCAATACACATTATATACTTACATCGTAAGTGAGATTAGGTGTTCAAGAACAGTCCCAAACTGGGGACTATCCAAGATTTACTCCTAATGAGTAAATCTTTGACGGGTTTCTAGGCCAACAAATACATGTGCTGTCATTCTTATATATAATAAATGTGTACCACCTATCCCATTCTTGAACACCTAATCTCACTAGTAAGTGTATAATGTGTATTGGGTTTTCAAGAAAATTTCAGCAGCATTTCCCCGCTGTTCTCCAAGTACAGATGTACTTAGAGAACAAACGGGGAAATGCTACCAGAATTTTCTTGAAAACCAAATACACATTATACACTTACATCCTAAGTGAGATTAGTTGTTCAAGAATAGTCCCAAATCGGGGACTATCCAAGATTTACTCCTAATGAGTAAATCTTGGATGGGTTTCTAGGCCAACAAATACATGTGTTGTCATTCTATAACATTTATTTCAACATTTCGAGTGTCCATGCATGTTCATCATCAAGATAAAGATTACACATAAATTAGTAACCTAGGGATGGAGATATTCATAATTGATTTCAAAATTTCAAACTACCTCATGCATTATCATCAATCTACATCATACAATAGGGATTCATGTAGATGTTAGGGTGACACATCACTACAAAATCAGAGATTTAACAATAGGGTTTTAATATCTTACATAGATTGATCACAAGATTTCAACAATATACTTAATTCAAGATTATGGTGAAATGTGTATTAGGGTTTTAATATCTTAATTCAACATGCATCAAAATTTACAGAATTAGGTCAAGCATTAGTATTCAATTGGAAATGTATCTTCTTCTTCCTGCTCCCTCCTTACCAAATGGATAAAAGCAAGGCCACGACCGTGTGGGCTGGACACGACCGTGGCTATGTTGGCCTACCATGGCCGTGCTGGCCATCACGATCGTGTTGCCTAGGGCCGTGGTCGGCCAACACAGCCACGACCGTGGCCAACCCACACGGTCGTGGCCTTACTTTGATCCATTTGGTAAGGAGAGGGATCAGGAAGAAGAAGAGGTGGAGGAATAAGAAGAGGTGGAGGCCCACACGGTCGTGACCTCCTCATGTTGCTTCTAGGTAGAGGATCGGGCAGCAAAATGGCAGGGTGAGTAGGTATTGAGCAAGCAAAAGAAAGGGAGAAAGCGAAGAGGGTACCTCCTCTTTCGAGCGGCAGTGGCGGTGAGTTACAGGTGTTGAGCGGTGTGAGAAGTGATGGTGGGTATCGTGCGGTGACGACATCCAGCAGAGGCGGCGGCATGGCGGCAGGGGAGGCGGCAGCCTGAGAAGTGATAGTGGCAAGCATGGAGGTAGTCGCAGTGAGCAGCGGTAGAGGAGAAATCGCTGGACCAAACCCTGGAGTAGCGCGAGAACGTATGAAACAGAGAAAGGGGAAGAGTCGGGCTTGCGCGGGTGTTGTAAAGTTAACAATAGGTGTCAGTTCCTAAATAAAACTGACACATAAAACTAAAGGTGTCAGTTCTACAAACACACCGACACCTATTCTCAATGATAGTCGTAAGTTTTTTCTAGTAAAAAACCAATATCTATCTACATATGCCGATTAAAAAAATTGTTCTCGATTAATGACCATATTCGTCGGTTTCTTTCAAAAATCGACGCTCAAAGGGTGTGAAAAATTTCCCAGGAACAATGTGGGAAAACCCATAAACATTGGTCATTGTAGAAAAATCGACGACCAAAATGTGCCCAATTTCTATTTCGCGAATAACCTTTCATCGTCAGTTTAGTAGTTAATAACCGATGCCATATGTTAAAGTTTGGAGGTAATTTTTTTCACTAGAAATTTTGGATTTGGCAGTTAATTTTAGGCGTCGGTTTATTATTAGGGAACCAACACTGAATAAAAGCGATACCCGTGTCTAGTCACCCTTCACAGATAGATGTCAGTTTTTTTATTAAACTGAAGCTTTATGGTTTAGGTGTCGGTGTATTTATACAACCGATGCCTTTAAAAGTGATGTTATAAGCCATTTCTGTAGTAGTGAAGTCCAAAAATTATAGATCAAAGAATGTGGTAAGGAAGGCACAAATAAAGAAATTGTAGAAAAAACTAAGAAATGATGAAGTAAATGAAAGCAGAAGAATCAGACAACTGTACACACAAAAGACCTTTTGAAACAGAAGGTAGAGGATGATGGATAGGCGACACGATTGGAATCCAAATTTTGAGAGTGAAAGTGAGATTGGAATGCACGTGTGACACTTGACTTTAAGAAACCCAAAGTTATATTGTGTGACAGTCGATAAGTTCGAAATTTTAAGGAATCAAAATAAATATCAAACATTAAATTAAAGCTTAATTAAGTTTCTTTCTTAATTCATTTGAGGGCCCAAATAAATTTCAAATGATACCAAATTTGGAACCTTGACTAATTGGAAATGTAAATTCTAATTTATAGATTTGTTTTCACTTTTGAAATCATTTAATACATTGTTTAATATTTTGGAGTTTAACTTATAATCAATTTCCTTAATAAAATGAAGTCATATAAGATTGTTCAAATAAGGTGAAACTTGGCATCCAAGCTAATGGGGACCCACAGATCTCGATTTTTCCATTAGATTTGGGTTTTGAGATTTCTTTTTATGTTCTCTATTGCATTTTAGAGTTTTAGGATCATCATCATTATACTATTATAACATTACATTATTACCATTGTTATTTATTATTATGAGTTCCACTATCTTCACATTGTTATTAAAATAGTTTGCTTATATTATGCATGAATTTCTACATTTCACTTATTTGGTATTAAGTCCACTAATTCAATATTTATTTAGTTAATGGTACATTATTCATATTTTTTAATATGGAAATTCCTATTATTATTCCATTTCATTTATTAAGGATATTTTACTTCTCATTGGAATTCATTAGCCATTATGTATGTTGTTAGTGTTCATTAGGGTATAAAAGTGGGAATGAGGTAAATCTAAATCATTGTATGATCACATCCAAAGAACCAAACATTCAAATATTCTAATCATGAGAATAGGATTTCTAGAGTCAAGATGCAAGGTTCCAATATATTACATTAGGGAAATGAGGTTTTAGTCCTCCTACCACAAAACTCAGGTTTCAGTCCTCCTACTAGGCATTGGGGTTTTATTCCCCTGTCACATTATATATTCAAAGGCATTGAGGTTTTAGTCCTCCTTCCAAGAACTGGGTTTTATTCCCATATCATGTTTTACATATGAGCACTAAGGTTTCAGTTCTCCTGCCATGGCTAGTTTTGTAGTTCCCTAACCCTACTTTATTTTATTATAGTCTTTGTTTAATCTACATGAATTTTTATATGTTTTTGATTGTGGTTAAAGGAAATAATTTCCTATCTCATGATATTGTTCCCCCAAGTTGATAATGCCTCACTTTTTATTGCTCGATTCTTAATTACTCACTCTTTTGAAAAAATTCTGATTGGAATTACCTATTTGTTAATAGGCCCCTCTTGAATGCAAACCCCCACTTCTATTCATATATAATCTAAAAGTTTACAAATATATATATTGTACACATACTCAGAGTGTTTTGATGCATACCTTCTATTTTCTTTTATTGGGTGTCATTCAAAAAACCACTGAGGTATAGAAGTTCAAGATGATAATGACTCAAGAAGATCACCTTCAAAATGTCAAAATGAGGATAGCTTGGAGTGGTTAGGTTACCCTTTTCTAGTGTCATTAATTGTAGTTTAGTTCAAAATTTTGTAACATCACCTTTCATGGTGAGGAACAATTGTATAAGACTCATCATGTAACTTTATAATAGTTTTGTTTCTATTGCTTTTTCATTATCTCACTCTATATATACCACTTGGAAAATAGTCAAATACCGCCTTTCCTCCTTTTTGTGGAATAGGACGGTTATATATTTCTCCATTTAGTGAAGAGTGTATCCCTTGTTAGGTACCACTCTTTATCTTCACAACCCAAAGAGTGTTCGGTCACAACAACAATAGTAGAAAACATGTGCAAGGCACATACAAATAGTTAACATGCAAATAGATCAAACACATTAAATAATGAAAGCTCACAAAGTAGCAAGCAAAATTTGTTAATCATAGCACAGGTACCAAGAATGTCATTGCCAGATAGAAAATAAGCAATAGATAGAACAAGTAAAGCAGATAATTTTATAGCAACAATCGAGATGTTGATGAATAAGTTTGTCAAGCTCTTCACAAGGTAGAAAAATCAATAATAGTAGCAAACAGATCACATAGCAGCAAAAAGTAGCATGCACAGTCCACATAGGAGTACAAAGATCCACATATAAGAAAAAGGAACACCACATATTAGCAATAAAAGTAGCATGAAGATCCATATTCTCCTTCTCTCCTACATCTCATCTCTTCCCTCTACTCATCATTCTCAATTCTCCTCCTCATGCCAACAATAAAAAGAGTCAAGAGAGTGGTTTGGGTGGAAAGTAAAAAATAATAGTAAGAGGCAAGTTTTATATAGGTAAGTTTGTAGATGAGGTAACCTACAACTTGAGTCAATGTGCAACATGACCACTAGTACAAAAACTACCTCTAGAATCAGTTAAAGCATACCTACAATATCGGTTAAAAAGTGACACCTAAGTGAGCGACACTAGAGTTAGAGGCCTAAGACTTTGGTTCTATAGGGATGCAAAAACTGATGACCACGATATTCATCCTCAGTTACTATGATAAAACAAACCAACACATCAAGTCTCATAGTCGTCGATTGCATAAAAGACACTGATGTCGTGTGTCCATATTGAGTCACATTTGTAAATGATAAAGATATCTTTTTCATCAGGTTGTAAAAGGAACCTACACCTATTCTACATCATAGTCATCAATCTTTGCACTTAAATTAACAATCACGACATTCAATGATGGTTGCATCACAAAACCCGATGACTAAGGCCGTGCTTCCCAGAATGGTCATGTTGACTAGCATGATTTTTCTGATTTAGTCCTATAATGTCAGTTTTGCACCCTAAACCAATGTCGAAGACGTTAGCTTTTGGTTTTGTTGGAGTAACCAATAAGTAACTTTTGTTTTCTTTTTACTAGCTGGTCTGGAGACCTACTGTCTAGTTGGTCAACAGGATGCATAATTTTGAACTGTAGGTTAATAACAACTATGAGTTCAACTTAACAACATGCCAACAAACAACCTGCCAAACCTACAATAATAGAAACAATCCACCCAATTTCAATATCCATTCTCCAATTCCATTCTCATTACATGTTTAAACATAATTATATTCATTCATTTAAACATTCATTCACACACATGATACTTCATTCACGCACATGATACTTCATTCACATATGTACCAACTCCATTTTCATGACATGAATAAATACAATTCTCATTGTATTCATTCATCTTCAAATTCATGCACATTATATATTCATACATATGCACCAATAATTTACTCGCATCAAATTTAAAGTTGCAAGAAGTTATAAGCACCACATGTATATACAAATCATGACATTAAAGTTTAAGAAAGTCATTCTTTAATCATAATCAAATTGAAAGTTGACGTCCCTAATGAAGGCTTTTGTCCATTATTCTCGTATCTCATCTAGTTGTTCCATCATATAGGGATTTTGTATGTCCTCTAGATTTTCCTTCATATAGAAGTTTGTTTTAAACTCATGCAAAGTTAATGGCCTATATAATTTAAAAGTTTGATATTTTCATATTATCTAATGAAACATTATATAGTAGATTATCTAGTTGAGGAGGAGGTGGAGGACGAATTGCAAGAGGTTTTAGAGGATCCATGTCCTACATATATATAATCTTATATCAATGTTTTCATGTAAATAAAGATACAAACCCTTCTTTGGGCCATGTGACCACACAACCTTCTACTTCACCTATCATCTCGTTCCTGTAATGGTCATATGGTAGTGCAGTATGCTTCCAATCATCATACACAAGCCTTGGCATCACGCAAACCACATCTACGGGTAGCAATGCACCATGAATCATGTCACTTTCATGGTGTGGGTAAGACTTGGCCAATGCAACAATATATTCTTTTAATTTAAGATAGCATGGCCTCAACCCCTAAAAATTTGAATGAAGTGTTATATATACCTAAACTCAACCATATTATACAAATTATTCTAAAAGACTACTATGTCATAAAAATAATTACAACATGCATGCTAGGTGGTGGGTCAATGGGGTTACTCCCAACCACCTCCCTCGTAGGAGGATCCACCTCATATGAAGAGCAGGGTGCCCCAGGTACTGTCTAAGAAGATGATACTTTCTCACTACTTCTTCTATACACTTTGCAACCAGCTCTTATACCTTTTCTTATGAGAATCCCCCTTTCTAGATAGATTTGCATTTATGCTCTAATGGCCCAAAGAAGGCTCTTATACCGATACCAAGGCCAACATCCCTAACACGCCTGGGATGCCCTGAGCTACAAAAACTATCAATTCATCCCTTGTTCCCTCAGAGGTGAACTTTCCTTATTTCCTTTTCTAGTGGAGCTCCCTCTAATCATCATCATTAGTAATTGGTAAGTAAAGTATAACAATCATCAATACTAATTGCTCTAAGAGTTAAATTTTACCATTTTTACATATGCCTCAATACTTGCAAGGTTGGGTGTATCTCGATATATGGTTTTCCTCCCATCTATCCATAGATTATGATGAAGTAGAGGTTTAGTAGTAGTAGAGAACTCAATAGCCCCAATAGTAGATTGTTGAGAAGAAGACACTTGTAGTAGCATTTGGTAAAAATTTGCATAGCCATCTGAATCCATCGTGTGGTTGTGCACATTCTTTGCACGCCTTTCTCCTTGAGCATTTCTTATATCATGGTTAGTCCAAACCATATGTTAAATATGTAATACAATGAATTCAACATGAGGAGCGAGGCTTAATACCTTGAATTTGTCATTTTGTCTCTTAGCAACAAACACCTCCCACACATTTGGGTCAAGATAGTTCCATTTATCAGTGGTTGACTTCTTCTTCTCAGCGTTCTATAAGTATTTTCTTATTAGATTTTTCTTGTAATTTTATTAGTACCCTGCCACAATGTTGCATCACCTTTTTGACAATGCAATTTTTCATTCAGTTCAAATATGCTCTGCAAAAGACATCGTATACTAATTGAATATTCATAAAAATAGAATTATAAATAACATTAAAAATATAATTGTAAAATATAATATCTGACACAGATTTACTTCCATATACGGTCATTCTTACTTGGATCAACTTTATGCTAAGATTCTACATTTACATCTATTTTGGTACAGTCAGAATCCCTAGATATGACACAAAAGAATTGTGGTTCTAACCAACATGATTTCCTTGATTATCAAACTCAACGACAATCTTTGGTCCATTACCCATTTTCTCTAGTAACCTTTTCATCATGGTGATATCTCATATTGTTGCATGCTTATGATGTTGTGAATCAAGCTCAACAAGATCCTCATGTGGACATCCTCATGCTAAAATTGATAAAAAGAACACATAAGTCATAAAAAAATATAACTTACAAATGTGATAAAACAATACAACAAGATAGACATTGTAAAATGCACATCTATATACTAAACAATACAGCTTAGATCAGTGTCAGGATGCTCATTTTGATGGTGCACATTGTCAGGTTGCTCATCCTCATAGTAATCATCATCATGATCATCAAACCCATGGTCATACGCCATCTGAAATAATGTCATATAAAAAACAATCAAACAATGAAATATAAGTGATAAAGAATGTAAAATGCTTATCTAACATTTAAAAAAATAAAAGAATGCCTCTAATATTTGGATTTTTTGTCAGCTAACATTCCCTCAGTGTGATCTCCATGCATATACAAGCCAGTGTTAGCTTCAATATTTGGTGTTGGCAAGCCAATTGAGAATGGAGTGGAGTCACCATACTTGTCATAATACTCTTCTTTATATGATCTTCAATGAACTACCTTTTACCATGAAGAACAACCGACCATTTTTCATTTGTAGGATCATCAATGTAAAATACTTTCTTCGCCTGTGATGCCATTATGAATGGTTCACCCTTCTCGCCAATTTTTCAAAAATTCACTAATGTGAAACCCAGTTAATCCACTACAACTCCTTTGGAGTTGTCAACCCAATACACCTAAAGACTAAAACTCTAAAATCTATGTAGTCAAACTCCCATATGTCTTCATTGACACCATACAATGACATTTGAGCTTCACATGGACCTTATCCTTTGCATTATAAAAATACAATGAAGACACTTGAAGGGTGACCCCACTATTTTGGATGACACTCTTATCAGCTTGACGCTTTGTGTAATATGAAAATCCATTTATGTCAAACCCTTCATAAGACATAGCATTCATTTTTGGTTTAAAGAAAAGGCATTTGATATTTTGAACAACACTATTTGGTGTTTGAGATAGTTGACGTAAGACTTTATCTTCAAACCACCTAATAAATATCTTGTTATGCTCTCTAGCAAGCTACATTGAATTGGCTCAAGGATATTTTGTCTTGATGAAATTGGTATGTTCGGTGATATAACTACTCACTTCATTGATGTTGTGTAAAATATACCAGTGTACTTGTTCTCCCAACACAATTGATTACTTTCACTTGTGCTCCTAAAGTCCCTCTACCAAAATAGTCCTCAATATACTTATCATTTATTGGAGCTTCATTGCAACTTAGAAAGTCATTGCAAAATTCTATATACTCCCTAGACACATAACCCTCAATAATACTTCCTTTAGGATGATAACGGTTTCAAACATCACCTTTAAAAACACTCATGTACCGTTCAAAAGGATATATCCAATGCAAGAAAATTGGTCCCAACGTTTTCACTTCCCTAGTCAGCTGAACCACTGACGTGGTTTATTATCACACTAATAAATTCGCTCAGGGTTGAAATCCCTGATCTCTTACCAAAACCTTGTGCAATAATACCACCTGCAAGTGAACAGATCTTATCACAGTATAGTTGAGGATCGAATCCCAAGGGACAATGTTTTTAAGAATTGTTGCTGGTCTAGTCTAGCTCAAGTAAGGTTAATATTTAGAACAAAGGTTGAGTTGATTTTAATTAAACTAGTTGCAAGAAAGTAAAGAGCAAAATTAAAGTTGATCTAGATTAATGATATGGAATCACTGGGATGGTCCCGGGTTTCACCACCACTACACATGCAAACACATCCAAACGTCAAACATCCAGGAAAGATATAACCATCCAAATGGAGCTTCTACAAAACCCCCCATACAGGTGTTAATCTTGTATAAGTATCACCTTAGGTATCAAATGTCCCGTCACCATACAGATCATTCTCTTACGTCTCCAAAGATACATAAATCCAACTGAAGCTGTGGACCCCCTATATAGGCGTTAGGCACACAGAAGCGTCACTGTAGGCTAGATGGCTCGTCCCCTCACAGATCACTCACTTACGACTTCAAGGAATCCCATTCTATTTCTAGTTTAGGAGTCAACCGTGGTAATCGTCAAGCAAGTAGGTGATTAATCTACAAGCAAACATCGACGATTAACAAAAAAGATATAGATATCCAACTGAAGTTGTGGACCCCCTATATAGGCGTTAGGCACACAGAAGCATCACCGTGGGCTAGATGGCTTGTCCCCTCACAGATCATACACTTATGACCTCAAGGAATCCCATTCTATTTCTAGTTTGGGAGTCAACCTTATTAATCGACGTTCTACCCAACATATAGAAGTTCTCGCAACGTAGGGAAGAACAAGATGATAACAAGCAGGTAATCAAACTACAAACATTAACAATTAAAAACAAAATGAAAAGTTATATAAATTGCCATGGAATGTTTAACAAGAGAACATGCTTGCATGGGAAGTGGGGCTAGTCCCCGCACCCCAGCGAAAAGGAACTACTCGTTGATGATGCGAGAAATAAGAAGAATAAGAGAGAGAGAAGGTTCCGCCAGGAGCATGATGCAGAAGGTAGTCGCAACTCGGTGAAGATGATGCGGTCTTCTACGTTGTGTCAGAGCAGATCTGGACGAGGAATGAGGGATGCCAACACAGACCAATCAGTCTTTCTCTCTCCTCCTTCCTTCTCTTATCTTCATCCTTGCTCGTAGTAGGAGAAGCAGGTGAAGTGACACTGGCATGGATGATGGATCTGGATCAAATCTTGTGTTTGGGAAGCCTGGTGGCATCCCAGATCTGATGCCCAAATGAGGACCCTATTGATCCTATTTACAGGCTCAGGAAGAGTCCCTCTTGGATTGGACTCTGTTGCAAATTTCACAATTTGGAAACCTAGAGGCTCTTTATGTTTCCTCACGGTTTGGAAATTACACATTCTTCATGGTTTGGAAACTGTGAGGCTTCCACACGGTCTTGAGACCGTGAGGGTCTTCGGGTTTTGGTCTCCAAACGGTTTCCCTTCACGATCTACCTCCAACCGGTCTTGGATGATCAGTGGCCTATCGGTCTTGCATTCACGATCTTGGTCTTTACAGTCTCGAACGCTGTCTTCCAATCAGTCTTGGCTTCACGGTCTGTGCCTCTTCCTTGAGATCGTGAGGAGGCAGAGTAGGGTGCATGTGCAAGCTGCTCCTGAGGGTGGAAGGGGAAGGGTGGCTGCAGTGGTGCATTAGGGTTGCAGGTGTTGACGACCGTTGGTGAAGATGAAGGAAGGCTGATACTTCAAGTGATGATCTTCACAGTCTTGCAAGACCCAGCAACCACACGATCTCACCCTTCCGTTCTCTATCTTCATGGTCTTGGAGTAAATAGTCTTGTGTCCTAACGGTTTCACTTCTCGATCGTCATCACCTCGTGGTTTTCATTGGCCCCAAACTTTCTTGACTTCATGGTATGTTGCCTCAATCGGTATTGGACTTCTGACAGTCCAATTGGTCTTGTCGTCCATTTGGTCTGGAAATCGTTTTCTGCCTCATAGTCTTGAGACCGTGAGGAGTAGTTACATCAGTGGTCTGGAGGTCGAAAAGGGAGGAAGACAATGGCTGTAGGTTGGAGGCTTGTTGATCGTGGCAAAGGTGGAGAGATGAATGTAACTCATGATGATGGTGGAATATGACGTCGTCGAGGAGCAGGTGTGTAGGGGAGGCAATGTACGTGGTGTTGTTCCTTGTGGGTTTATGGATCACTAGGGTTGCAAAGGGGAGCATGGCAATGAGAAGGGCGACGCGGGTGCTATAGTTGAGCAGGTCACCATCGGGTGCAGGTGGGTGACCATGCGTTCTTGTTGGGGGGCGCTCCATGCAGTCTTGGTGATCGTGAGGGCTCTCATGGTTTTAGGATTGTGAGAGTTCTCACGGTCTCGAGACCATGAGAAGGGTGAAGGAGCAAACTATTAAGGCAACGGAGAGGGTAAACTGAGAGGCCAAAACCATATAGCCAAAACTATTTGGGTGAAAACATTTGGAGGCAAACCGCAAGGAGGGCAGACCGTGCGATCAAGATCGTGTGGCTAGGAGAAGGCTCAAGACCGAATGGGTCAAGAGACCAAATGGATGAAACTACTAGGGGGTGAAGACTGAATGCACATGATTGTTAGGGCAAACCGGTTGGTCAAAACTGCATGCTCAGGATCGAATGGACAGGCTGTACATGATCTACAAAAAAAATGATTTGAAATTAGTGAATAAGCTCGATAATCCAATTAATTGAGAAAATTGCAATTTGTAAGATTTAAGAGATGAAATCAATTGTATTTAGTCAAATTGGGCCCACGATGGCGATTGCAAATCATGATGAATATGGATTTATCAAAACACCCAGAACTTAAATGTTGCTCGGCCTCGAGTAACACAAAATCTGAAACAATCACCAAATGAATACTTTCAGATCATGTGATTGCCTCATCTTCACATCACGATTATTTTCTTTCTGCTCAGTATGACAAAGTATCTCAACCTCTTGAGACCACTGAACACATCTTATCGTATCTTCATTCCTGAGTTTGTTTTCCAATATCATTTCCTCCTCACTTTTTCCAACAACAAGCCTGTCAAAGAGTTTCGTAAGAGTCCAGAAATACCTGCAGAACAACAAGTGTGCATCTGATCTGACACTGGTGTTTTTTAGGGTAGTGGAGGCATTCATTTTGCCTTTAGGTAGAAAAGGGAGTGAAGGGTGGTATGGAAGGAAGAATTAAATCTCTCCTCTATTCGACTCGAGATTTTTATTATATGGTTTGCAATTTCATTTATTGCATTTTTTGTGCAAATCTCTCCTCTATTCGACTCGAGATTGCATTTATTTTTGTGCGCTTTGGCATCTTTTCTTGGTGGTATGCCCCTATTAATTTGCGAGGGGTATGGAAGAAGCGAATGTAGAGGGAAGTGGCGTGCCCCCCCAAACTTAGGGTTTGACACTATTTTGGGTATTTTTGTTTCTTTTTGATGAATGGAGGCGTACGAAGATGATAGAAGAAGTGTAGAAGAGAGTTCAAATCAGAATGCTACTTGATTTACAATTCTCTGCACCGAATCATTCTCTTTATAGTACTCTTCTCAAATAATGACTTGATGAGGATCCAGTGGGGATTCCATGTTATTGTTCCACTTGTCAGTTAGGAAGCACGACATGTTTGATCCCTATTAGTTTGACAAACACTTGCCATTTTTGCATAAAGATCATGATATTAGGAATCATAAGCTTCACAAGATGATTTCAATCAAAAGGCTAGTTTCAAAAAGTGGTCCTTTTGAGGATCTGCTTTGAATAAGGGAGGTATAATGATTCAAAATGCATAGCTGGCAAGGTAAAGGTTTTTAATGAAACATATAGTGTCAAAACTTCATCAAGTATGTGTTCAATTTCTTTGAATTTTTTTTGAAAAATTTGATAAAAAATGTGACAGTGAAAACTTAAATCTAAAAAAGATGGGTTTAGGTGGAAAGTGAAGTACGTACCACCCACCCTCCACCCCGAACCTAGAAATTTGCTCATCCTGAGCAAACTCTGAATCTGAGATGGAGGGGAAAATTCATGATGGTTGGACCACTAGCTGTGTTTGCGTTTCAATCAGCATGCGTCCTCCATCTAAAAATCTCACAAATGAAGACTAATCAGAACTCAGGATAGCATCTTGTGATGCAAATTTTATTTTAGTGCAAAATTATCTAAAAATTAAAAAAAAATCAAGGAAAATTTCTAAATCACAAATTAAATGTAAAAACAGATTTATTGATCGGGTTGCCTCCCGACAAGCACCTTTGTTTTACGTCAATGGATCGACGTGGATACTGTCACCATGGTGGGGCTCTGGGTGGAGCTGGATTGACATATTCTTTTGGTGGTTTCTTTCTCAGCCATTCATTAATCTTTGATACGATTCTAGCCTCTTGTATTCTTCCCCATACAGAGCGAGCATTATCATAACACATAGGGAAACACCCTGAGTTATGTTGACTTGTTCTTTGTTGCCCAATTCGAGGTGAAGAATAGTTGTAGGGGATCTGAGTTGCATCATTGATGGTGTAGTGCAGTTGAGGTGCAGAGGAAAAGTTCATTTGTTGATGTACTATCCCTTCATCATAGCAGTGTTGGTCATTAACATCTATCAGATATGGATCTGAGGCATGTTCCTTATAGAAACCACAATCCAAATCTTGTTGCGGAGGGAAGAAGAAATCAGTAATCTCTGTCT
The DNA here is from genome assembly GCA_963693085.1 of Alisma plantago-aquatica. NCBI lineage: Eukaryota > Viridiplantae > Streptophyta > Magnoliopsida > Alismatales > Alismataceae > Alisma > Alisma plantago-aquatica. The sequence continues at coordinate 751,766,034 of OY856410.1, forward strand.
ATTGAGCTATCAGTGCATTCCAGAGGATAGTTGTTTCTGGATGAGGAGGCTCATGGACACCTAAAAATGGTTTGGTATGTGTCATGATAGGGTTGAGAGGTGTCTCCTCCTTTTCACAAATTTCATCAATTGTTTCTATAGGCTTGAGTTCCTCAAAAGTAGCTTCAACATCTTCTTCTATATAGTTGAGAAATTTGATTCAATCATTTACTTGTTTGTCAATAGGTTCATCAACTGATGGGTCCGTTAGAAAAACTTCTAAAGGATCATATGATTCATGATTCTCTTGAGTGAGAAGTGACATCTACTCTATGCAATCAATAAGATAGACTTCTTCTTGCATGCTTGGTTTTTTCATATTTTCAAAAACTTTGAACTCGAGAGTTTCTTTTCCTAGTCAAAGAAGCAAGGTTCCTACTTTAACATCAATTAGAGCTCTTACAGTGGCGAGGAATGAACGTCCAAAGATGAGAGGATATCTGGCATCTTCTTTTATGTCTATAATGACAAAGTCACACAGAACATATGCTTCCTTACCTACCTTGACCGGGACATCTTCAAGGATTCCTAACAGATGTTTTATCGAATTGTCTGCAAGCTGTATAATTATGCCAATAGGAAGAAATTCTGAAAATCCTAGCCTCTTTCAAAGACTAAGCGGCATGATCAAAATGCTAGGACCAAGATCATCTAGTCCCTTCTTATATGTAGAATCACCAATATGGCATGAGATACCAAAAGATCCAGGATCTTTCTATTTCTTGGGCATCTTTCTTTGAATAATATTGGAAGTAGTAGTTGCCAGTTTAACCATCTCAACTTCCTCGGTTCTGTATTTCCTTATGAGGAGAGACTTCAAATACTTTGTCTAGGCTGGTATCTCTACCAGTGCATCTAGAAAGGGTATATCAACATGAAGTTTCTTCATAGCTTCCTTGAACTTGTTGAAATAGGTATCAAGTTTCATTTGCCTTATACGAGATGGAAAAGGTATATGAGGCTTGTATATAGGGATATCAGGTTCTAGTGTTGCTTCTTCCTCTTCTATAGAAGGTTTCAAAGAATTTTCTTTGTCTAACTTATCATTGCTTGGCTAGTCCTTCAGAATAGATTCAGGTTCTTTGTCAACTTGATCATTCACCTAGTCTTGTTCATCTATGACAACCACTGGTGTATTGATAGGATGGTCAGGATATACATTACCAGAATGAGTCATAACAGCCTTCAACTGCTCAGGATGTTTAGGGTTGTTCTCCGGTTGACCAACAAAAGCTCCATGTGGAGGCTTGAGACCGGCTGACAGTTGGGCTAACTGAGATTTAATAGCTTTCTGGTGGGCTTGTTGATTAGCTATCATAGTTTGTTGTGCTTGTAGCATCTTCTCAATGGCTGATAGTTTGTCATCAAGACATATGGGTCTAGCTTGATGTCCTTGTTGTTGATTTTGGTAAGGGACTTGATTGGGGTCTTATAACTGAGGGTTGTTCTAGTAATTATTATAGTTCCTATTCTAGAAGTTACCCCTAAGGATCCCTTGATTCCTGAAATTCTATTGTTGGTTGTTTGAACCAAATTGATGTGATTTTACCGCTCCCGAAGGATTTCCATACTGAAAACCAGGATGGTTCCAATTTTGATTCGGGTTGTAATAACCTTGACTAGGGATAGTGTTGACAGCATTACGATTTTCCATTTGACTATTATCTCCTTTACCATAAGTGTTGCTCAAAACAACATTGAAGAGAACATTGCATGCTAAAGTGGAATGATCAGTACCTTTGCATGCTTCACAGAACAATGAAGCTGACTTGATCTATTCTTGTTGTTGAGGGGCTGAACGTCCTCTTCCAAATGCAGCAAGGGATGATTCGATATGGTCTTACTTGGCAACTAAGAGTTTGAGGGTCTCAGTGATAGACTTGTATTCAGGAATAACTTCAGCCATAGCCACCTTCAACACTCCTTTGCCTATAGACCTACCCCAATTAGCTTGATTTTCAACTCCAAGGGTGACAACCCTCCATGCGTTGTCATAACTCTGACGCATGAAGTTTCCTCCGGACGAGGAGTCTAAAACCTCTTCATGTCATCATCCACACCCCTATAGAAGATTTCAATAAGTTGATTCTTAGGGATTCCATGGTGTGGACACTTACGTAGAAGCTCTTTATATCTTTCCCATGCTTCAACAAGGGTTTCTCCAGGGGCTTGAGTGAACAATGTTATTTGTCCCCTAATTTCATAGGTGAGAGAAGGAGGGTAAATTTTTTCCAAGAAAATATTTTGGAGTTGTTCCCAAGTAGTGATGGGTTCACATTGCAAAGAGTTATACCAGCTTATAGCTCTATCAGCTAGAGAATACTTGAAAAGATGGAGTCGGATGGCATCATTTGTGACTCCATTTTTCTTTGTCATAGCACATAGATCTATAAATCTCAGAAGATGTTCCTGACAATCTTCTTCTTGCTTACCATAGAATGGGTTATTTTGGAGTAAGGTGATCCAATGTGCCCGGATCTCAAAATTTAGAGCGTTGATGGGAGGAGGTTGCATTGGATGATGAACGTCAGAAGCTTTAGGGATTGAGAACTCCCTAAGGTCCTTTTGCAGTTCTGCTACTTGTGCTACATGGATCTCTGTTTCAACCACAGCTCTGGCTTCTTGCATAAGCCTATCTATTTGTGCATCAAGGGCTTGAGCAACCCTTTGGGCTATTTCCTCCTCTTGAGCTATCCTTGCTTGGTTCTCTCTATTTTGACGATGAAAAGTCCTGTCTATCTCTGGGTCAAAGCTAGTAGAGAGTTTGGGACTATTCAAGTAGTGCATGGACTAGTCTTTTGGATGTACCTGAAATGGAAAAGTTTCAAAAGTGAGATCCACCGAGTAGAGTCAATTTCAAGTGAATGATCAATTATATCAAAAGAAAAAAAACCTAGATTAGCCTTATTAGAACTAGATTTGACTAAATGATTATGTTGTCCCCGGTAACGGCGCCATAATTTGACGTGGTTTATTATCGCACTAACAAATTCACTCAGGGTTGAAATCCCTAAGCTTTTACCAAAACCTTGTGCAATAATACCACCTGCAAGCGGACGGGTCTTATCGTAGTATTGTTGAGGATTGAATCCCAAGGGACAACATTTTTAAGAATCGTTTCTAGTCTAGTCTAGCTCAAGTAAGGTTAATATTTAGAATAAAGGTTGAGTTGAGTTTAATTACACTAGTTGCAAGAAAGTAAAGAGCAGAATTAAAGTTGATCTAGATTAATGATATGGAATCACTGGGATGGTCCCGGGTTTCACCACCACTACACATGCAAACACATCCAAACGTCAAACATCCATGCAAGATATAACCATCCAAATGGAGCTGCTGCAAAACCCCCCATACATGCATTAGGCTTGTGTAAGTATCATCTTAGGTATCAGATCTCTCGTCACCATCCAGATCATTCACTTACGGCTCCAAAGATACAGAAATCCAACTAAAGTTGTGGACCCCCTATACAGGCGTTAGGCACATATGAGCATCACCGTAGTCTAGATGGATCGTCCCCTCACAGATCACTCACTTATGACTTCAAGGAATCCCATTCTATTTCTAGTTTGGGAGTCAACTGTGATAATCATCAAGGAAGCAGGAGAATAATCTACAAGCAAACATCGACAATTAACAATGAAGATACAGATATCCAACTGAAGTTGTGGACCCCCTATACAGGTGTTAGGCACACAGAAGCATCACCATGGGCTAGATGGCTCGTCCTCTCATGGATCATACACTTACGATCTCAAGGAATCACATTCTATTTCTAGTTTGGGAGTCAACCTCATTAATCGACATTCTACCCTACATATAGAAGTTCTCGCAACATAGGGAAGAACAAGATGAAAACAAGCAGGTAATCAAACTACAAACATTAACGATTAACACTGAAATGAAAAGTTATATATATTTCCATGGAATGTTTAACAAGATAACATGCTTGCATGGGCAGCGGGGCTAGTCCCCGCACCCCAGTGAAAAGGAACTACTTGCTCATGATGCAAGAAACAACAAGAACAAGAGAGAGAAGCTTCCACCATGAGCATGATGCAGAAGGTAGTCGCAACTCAGTGAAGATGATGTGGTCTTCTACATCATGTGGGAGCAGATTTGGACGAGGAATAAGGGACACCAAGACTGATCAGGTAGTCTTTCTCTTTCCTCCTTCCTTCTCTTATTGGCCTCCTTGCTTGTAGAAGGAGCAGCAGGTGAAGTGGCACTGGCGTGGATGATGTATCTGGATCGAATCTTGTGTTTGGGAAGCCTGGTGTCATCCCGGAGCCGATGCCCAAATGAGGACCCTACTGGTCCTATTTATAGGCTCAGGAAGATTCCTCTTGGTTTGGACTCTATTGCAAATTTCACAGTTTCGAAACCTAGAGGCTCTTTATGTTTCCTCATAGTTTGGAAATTACACATTCTTCACAGTTTGGGTTTCATAAACTCTCACAGTTTGGAAACTGTGAGGGTATTTGCATTTTGGTCTCCAAACAGTTTCCCTTCACGATCTACCTCCAACCAGTCTTGGACGATCAACGACCTATCGGTCTTGCATTCATGATCTTAGTCTTTACGGTCTCGATGGCTGTCCTCCAATCGGTCTTGGCGTCACAGTCTGTGCCTCTGCCTTGAGATGGTGAGGAGGCATAGTAGGGTGCAGGTGCAAGCCACAGCTGAGGGTGGAAGGAGAAGGGTGGCTATAGTGGTGCATAAGGGTTGCAGGTGTCGACGACCGTTGGTGAAGATGAAGGAGGGACGATGCTGCATGTGATGATCTTCGCGGTCTTACAAGACCCATCAACCACATGATCTCGCCCTGTCGTTCTCTATCTTCACGATCTTGGAGTAAACGGTCTTGTGTCCTAATAGTTTCACTTCTCGATCGACGCCACCTCATGGTCTTCATTGGCTCCAAATGTTCTTGGCTTTGTGATCTGTTGCCTCAATTGGTCTTGGACTTCTGATGGTCCAATCGGTCTCACCGTCCATTTGGTCTGGAGACTGTTTGCTGCCTTGTGGTCTTGAGACCGTGAGGAGCAGGTACATCAGTGGTCTGGAGGTCAGAAGGGGAAGACGATGGTTGTAGGTTGGAGGCTTGTTGATCTCGGTGAAGGTGGAGAGATGAACATGACTCATGGTGACAGTGGAAGACGACACCATCGAGGAGCAGGTGTGTTGGGGAGGTGATGCATGTGGTGTTGTTCCATGCGAGTTTGTGGATCGCTAGGGTTGTGAAGGGGAGCATGGTGATGAGAAAGGCAATGCAGGCATTGTAGTTGAGTAGGTCGCCATCGGGTGCAGGTGGGTGACCATGCATTCTTGTTGGGGGGCGCTCCATGTGGTCTTGGTGATCGTGAGGGCTCTCACAGTTTTAGGATCATGAGAGTTCTCACTACCTTGAGACCGTGAGAAGGGTGATGGAGCAAACCGTTAAGGCAACGGAGAGGGTAAACTGAGAGGCCAAAACCGTATAGCCAAAACCATTTGGGTGAAAACGTTTGGAGGAAAACCGCAAGGAGGGCAGACCGTGCGATCAAGATTGTGTGGCCAGGAGAAGGCCCAAGACCGAATGGGTCAAGAGACCGAATGGATAAAACCAATGGGGGTGAAGACCGAATGCACATGATCGTTAGGGCAAACTGGTTGGCCGAAACCGCATACTCAGGATTGAATGGACAGGCTGTAGATGATCTGCATGAAAATCATATGAAATTAGTGAATAAGCTCGATAATACAATTAATTGAGAAAATTGCAATTTGTAAGATTGAAGAGATGAAATCAATTGTATTTAGTCGAAATGGCCCCACGATGGTGATTGAAAATCATGATGAATATGGATTTATCAACTACAACATGTACCATGATATCAAAGAATGAAGGAGGAAAATACATATCAAGCTAGCATAGGGTAACGAACACTTCTCTTTGTAACTTATCAAGATTCTTAGGATTAATAACTTTATTTCATAGAGTGTTGAAGAAGAAACCAAGTCTAGTGATTGCAGACCTTACATGCTTCGACAATATAGATCGAATTGCCACAAGCAATATTTGTTGCATTAGAGTGTGACAATCATGTAATTTATGACCTACCAACTTTAGATTTTTCAATCATACCAGTCTATAAATATTGCAAGAGTATCCCTACGGTATCTTAACATTAAGCAAGTGCTCACAAAAAGTTTTCTTCTCCTTTCTAGACAACGTGTAACAAGCAGGAGGTAAATATGTTTTTTTTATCACTTCTAAATACTTCTATTAATTTTTCCTTATTCCCATTTCATGTAGGTCCATTCTGCATTTGATTCCATCTATAATCTTACCTGGTATATTTAATAGAATACCAATGACGCTATCACATACATTTTTCTCATCATGCATTACATTGATACAACACCTAATTGTTAAAGAACTCCAATAACTAAGATCCCAAAATATTAACCTCTTCTTGTATAAATATTTTTCACTCTGTGTGGGAAAAGTACATTGTGATATCTTATCGAATGCATTGACAAAGTCTTTAACTCTTTCATAAACAACCACCCCCAATATAGGTTTAGGGGCACTCTGTTCCTCATTTGATCCATTGAACACTTTGTGCAACCTTCGATAATGATGGACTTTTAAAAGAACCCTTCAACGACCAAGATATATAGTCTTGATGCCGTATTTTAGTCATATTGAATTAATGTTCTCTTCACAGATAGGGGATTCTTTGGATTGTATCTAGACAAATTTCCATATGTTGGAAAGTCATTAATAGCACAATACAACATTACACACAAACAAAATGTCTCTCTACACAAAGCATCATAGGTCATAACACCTTCTCCCTAGAGTTTCTATATGTGATCAATCAGAGGTTCAAGATAAAATCAATATCATTTCTAGGTTGTTTAGGGTCCAATATCAACAATGACATCATAATGTACTTATTTTTCATACACAACCAGGGAGGAAGATTGTATGTAATAATCATGACATGCCAAGTGCTATGTTGGATGCTCAATGTGCCGTATGGATTCATCCCATCAGCACAAAAGCCTTACTTTCCTGACTTCACCAAATTTAGGGTACAATAAATCAATTTTCTCCCACTGTGGGGAATCAAACACATGTCGTAGGATCCAATCATTATTTTTATTTACCTCTCAATGCCACCATAAATTCTCCAGAACCATGGGATTGGAAAATAAGCATTGAAACTGTGATATTATAGGTAGATACCATATTACCTTGGCAAGAGAGACAGTTTGGGACTTTCCCAAAGTCGACATTCTATACCTTGATGTCGCACATTTTGGACAATATTTCAAATCAACATAGTCCTTTTGAAATAACACATAGTCATTTAGGCATTTATGTATCTTCTTATCCTTCATTCCCATTGGGCATTAACATTTTCTTTAATTTGTATATTGAGATTGAAAGCTCGTTTCCTTTAAAAAGAATTTCTTTCAACAAAGACAACACTGACATGAAGATTTTGTCACTCCATCAATTGTTAGCCTTCAAATTATACAATCGCAACACATTGCTAAGCTTCGTACAACCTATTTATAATGGTCTCTCAGCATCATGCATAATGTTTCAAAATAAGGAAGGTGGATCGGTGTGCTCTACCCCACAGCTATCTAGAATTTCATCAACCATGTCTATCAAAATCAATTCATTCACATCTACATCATTTGTAGAAATTTCTTCTTCAACACAAGTACTACTATCGACAAATATCTCCATGCCAATATGATTTTGTATATCCCTATACAATCCCATTTCTCATGACATGAATTTTGATTACGTCAACAATGTTGACTTTGAAGTTGTTACTACAATGCCTACATAGACAATAGAACATATCTCCAAGTCGTTTCCTATGTTCCTATGCAAATATTACAAACTGATCAAGATCACTAATAAACTCTAGGGTACAGTGATTTATAAAGGACATCCATGACCTATACATTATATATATACATATATATATATATACATATATATATACATATATATATATATATATATATATATATTGGCCACTCAATTTTATACTAGTTATGCAACTTGATAGAGAACTATGTAACTAGTGTTTATTAGATTCTCTAAGCATAATCATGGAGTACAATAGAGGGATTCATCATCCCATATGTATCATAAAGTCATAGTAAAAACAATATTCCCATAGAAACCCTAGATTTCAGTTCATCATTTAGGAATCCTACCTAATTAGATAACAAACACATACATTATTTAACAATCGAAAAAAAAATTGAATTAAGTTAGTGTATGTAGCATAGGAATGATAAATAAAGCCATCATTTCACCTTATTCAACATTAAAAGATATATTTAATGCAAAAATCTATCTAATAGCATTCATGTAACATTATCAACCCTTATTATATGTACTTATTAAAATATAACTATGAATTGTGTTTTACCAATAGCACGGTGATGCATATATGTACCTATGTATTAATTCTCCTCATTAGTAGATCACCAATTAGGGAATATGTAATGATGTGTATACTTCGTAGATTATTTTTTCATCTTATTCAATTTACTGATTTATCAAATGTGATCAAAAGAGGTGAGGGGTACCTTTTGATGATTGGTTGTGGATCCTTCAGGTGTGGCCGAAACAACCTGAATGGTGGCAAAGGTGGTTCTACATTGTGGTGGTGATTGTAGAGTTGTTGTTGGTCACTACTTGCATCCACTGGTAGTGCACCCAGTAGAAGAGGAGAGGAGGTGGTGAGGTTACCTTGGATCCCTGGGTCAAACTCAATGGAGTAGCACGACGGGTGGTGGATGGATGTGGTACAACAATGGGCTGGTGGTGGTAGCGACGGTGGTGGCTGTGGTCTACAACCTCCCACATTTACGGTGGCACATCAAGTGAGGGAGGCAAGGACGATAGATGGAGGTAGGGGCAACAACTGGAGCTGGATTAGGAGGAAGAATTGTTAGAGTTAGAAAAAAATCAAGCACAGTGAACAATGAAATAGAGATTGGGGGAAAGTCTCTTTCCCGCGGGTGCTATTAGTTAATATAGTTGTTGGTTGTTAACGAACACCGACACCTAAGAACTTAGACGTCGGGTTGAAGAAAAAAATTGACATCTGACCCTATGACTTAGACGTCGGTTGCATATAAAAAAACGGATGCAAGATGCACTTGTTCGAATGAAAAAAAATCAGGCTGAGTAAGGCCTAACTCTTCGAATGCGCTACTAAAGCTGACACCTATGGTAGTACCTGAGTCGTCGATTTGTAGGAAACAATTGATGCATATGGCCATTATCTAGACAACAAAATCAGCCTGAGTAGTGATAAAGTCTTCAGTTTTTATCCTCAATACTCAACACTAGAGTGTAACTTGGGGGGGACACTTTTTTTGTGGGGGCGTGGCGTGAACCATCTGAAGTCAATTTCTATGCAAAGGAACTGACAGCGATTGTGCAAATTTTTGCAGTTTTTCTTGTTGATAAATGTTGATTTTCTGGGATTAAAACCAACAATAGAAGTATTTTGGAAGCAAATTTTATTTTGCACAAAGGTTTCTATTGTCGGTTCCAAGAAAACTGATGGTTATCTTAAAATTTTTGGAGGAAAATATTTTTCCTTAAATTTTTTTTTTGCAGGTTGTTTTAGACATCAATTTTGGTAAAGTTTAGTCGATGTTGAAGAAAAAGTGGTACTCATGTCTTTTTTAAATTGGTAGAACTTGTTCTATGGTGACGTTTATTCTAGTGAACTGGAATTTCTATATCTATACTGACATTTTCTCAGATGAAACGACGTAAGGAAAAGTTGCATTAGAGGTCATAAATGTACTAGTGGACCCAATTAAAATGATCTAGTTAGAAAAATAAATGGATATTTTATGATAGGTAAAAAATTATAGGATCATGTTATCATTAGGTACAAATATGTATATAAGGAGTAATACACATTTTGAGGAGGTAGGCAATTATACGTAGGGCTGGAAAGGATGGGGGGTTACAGAATAAAACACATAAAATACTGTTGGAAAAGGAAGATAAGTGTTTTTGGTAAGGATAAATAAGGGACTCACTATGTATTGAAATCTCTGCCATGTTATAGAATCATTGTAGATTATGCAGCATGACAAGATGTAGCAATAGTAGAAGGTGACACATTGTGTTATTGGGAGACAAATCGTGTCATGTACCAGGTCATTGTTAGCAAAAAGTAGGCTACATGTCGTGTTGTAGGGTGACATGCCATGTCAGTTTGATGAATCTCGAGATAGAACACAAGTGACACATCATGTCAGTAAGGTGATACATAGTGTCATCAGGCAGATTTTGTGAACCAAGTCGTCGATGAAGCAGAACACCACCTACATTGTTTGTCAACAAGTGACATGGCATGTTAGTGGCCAACAATAGTATAAAACCCATGAGATAGTAGAAAAATATGGGTAAATCCTTATGGATATCCACCATAAAATATAGGGATGATATGCCCCTAATATAAATAAAAATGGAAGATCTGTATGCAACATTTGGAATAAGATCTCAATATATGTGGCATGGATAATAAAGTGGTATAGACCTTCATAGATGTAGATGACGGTAGTGTAGATCTACAAAGGTTATATGGCAGTGGTATAGATCTATAGAATTGTAGATGATGGTAGTGTGGATCAGTAGTAGAGTAGAAGGTGGACGCAAATAGATTGGTAGTAGAGTAGATGACAGTGGTTTAGATCAGTAGTGGCATAGATGATAGAGGTATAGAAATACAACAATATAGATGATGATGGTTTATTGTGGTATGTATTCTTAGAGATCCAATCATATGATGATTGTAATGGCATGTCTTGTAAAACAATTTGATTAATAACAAAAGGAATCTTCACCTATATGTTTGTTCAATTATAAGATAATGGTATGATATGATATCTGTCTAAAGAATGTTGTTACTCGATGACATATGTCTTCAGGTTGAGGGAAGAACAATGAGATCATATGTATGATAAGAGTACATACATTCTTGTTATGTCCCTAGATAGATTTATTGTGGAATCTAATGGAAAACAATAATACATAATACTAGAGTGTGTGTTGGTTGATGACAAAATCTCATTAGTCATGCTATGCAATATCAAACCAAGCACATAGATAGTTGTTATAGAACTGTGTATCATACAGACCCACCTTGAGAGTGATATATGGAAACCATTGAATGATAGTCAAAATAATCTCTCATAGTGATAGTGGTGATTGTGGTTCTAAGACCTAAAATAGATACACTCATTAGATGTCATTCAATGTACTTTGACATCACCCAACATGACCTTGGATAAGGGTTACCATAAATGTGATGCTCGGGTACATCATGACACATGGGGATTGATTGTGACTGATATAGATGGGATTTTTCCCTCCTACAAGAGTTGATATATGGACCACTTGATAAGCGGGACTGATAAATGTATGTCCATACTCATGTGAATCAATATATAATATGTGACCTCACATGCATATCAGACAGTATGTTCTAGTTCAAGAAACACAAATTGAATGTTAAGAGGATGAAAATTCCATGCCTTGAGCTTCATCTCTATATCAGCTACAAAGGAACTATGCAATCACTATACACTAACCGTATATTGTGGGTTGAAGTTGTTCTCCAACTTTCCAATTACTTGGTTGGCAGTGATGTGTTGCTTGATACCGCTCATTGCTTATGATGTCATAAACTAGTTATAAACATTCACTGCCAATGTAATTTGGGACCTATAGGGTCACACACATAGAATGCACTTGGAATAGGAGTTTACTCATTAATAATGTTTAACTTGATTTCAAAAGTGTTTAGATAATCAACTTAAACAACAATTGGCTGATTGGAATCTGAAAAGACCAGTTTAATAAGTGAACCGACCGGTTCATGTTGTGAACTGAACTGTTGGAGATTAGTAAGATTAGATCAAGGATTGATGACGATGTCATGTTGTGCATTAATTGGATATTAAAAGCCAATATGTTTGTGAATAGGAAACCTAATGAACCAATCAATTCAAATGTTGAACCGTCCATTTCATATGTGAACCAATCGGTTTAGTGATGAACTAATTGTTTCATTGTTCACAACTTCCAAAAAATTCATGAAATTTTGTCTCTTCGACTACCATATGATCTGGAAACACAGACCCTACATATCCTATATAAAGGGAGACCGTCTAGGCTCTCATATCCACAACAAAAATCTTTGACAATTGTTTCCTTCTCACAATTGTGCTAACGTAAGAGCCCGAGCAAGTCTTACCTGTAAAAGTGAGAGATAACAAAGGGAGAGCAAGTCGAAACAAGCACATTGACATTCAAAGAGACAACTCCCTTCCATTAGATCTAGAAAGATTGACGAAGAGTTATCAATGGTCTACGTGGACTATGTAGAGGCATATAGGTCATGTCCACAACACTAGGAAGAGAACAACCATCACCGTCCATGGTCCTGCACCAGGAGGTCTCCCCAACAATGATTTGTATGCTACTTGTGAAAAAAACATGTTGTTGCAAGGATGGTAGCTAAACTTGCTTAAGGGCTAAGTATATGCCTTGTAACCTTCTTTCCTAATACATAGTTGTTGACCAGTCCACTGGTCAAGGGGAATATGGAAAGAAATTTTTTGTTTTTACTGCCAACTTTGTCACTCTTACAACAGTATCAGAGCCACATTAATTTACTATGTTTTAGGATTTAATCGATATGATTGGATTTTTGTTTTATCATTTATTTTATTACATACAATGTGAATATTTAAAATGGTTAATGTGCATATATAATTAAAGACCACATAGGATCCCAACAAATACATATGCATGATATGGTATATATACGATTTATACGAGTCACTAAAATTTCTTTGATGGTGGATGTATGTGTGGTTATGGCCAATACCCCCTAAAATTATGTGCATGGTTGAATGGTTTTATTCCTACCTTTTTTAATTTGGTTTGCATACCAAACCTCTCTCTCTTTTTCCATATGTAATTTAATGCTTTCCTTCCTATACTCCCATCGCATGTAACTTGAGATTTCACTGTTACAATGTTATAAATTAAATAGGAATAGGATAGTTTTATTTTCTATTTTGGTAAAAGATAACATTTTGCATAATACGAACTGGCCGACTCAGATGTTAAACCAATGAATTGGAGAATTGAGGAGGCTAGAAGATAGGAGGAGTTGATCGATCAACTGGTAGCCCAACCAATCGACTAGAGGAGTCTAAACATTGCTTGAACCAGAGGCCAGGAAATCAATCCAAGAGACCAAATGACTGACCAGGAGGCCAGCCAATAGGCTCATGAGTTGAATCCACCAACATGGATTGGTTCTAGCATAGATTTCAGCAAGAGCATGGTGTTACATATGATTTGGACCTTAGGTGGTAGAAATTCTTTGTGGCTCCAAAGAATTGCATTAGTATGGCCATAACTATTGCTCACATTTATAATTACATGTTTCATTTGTGGATATTGTATGTATATGATACACATTATAAGTATGTGGTGATTGGATATGTATATGTATTAATAGATAAATAAATGTTATCAATCAAATATTAAGTAATTTATATAAACAACACACATGAAAAGCTTGATTGACTAAGCATAGGCACACTAAGAGTGGTGTGGCATCTATCTCATAGAGTGTGATGGTAGTTATGTGTTCCTATCAAGCAGGGTGCATTGCTATCATGTTGGCTTTTGGGTCGGGCTTAACTAGGTGACCTTAATGGGATTAAGTGCCTAGAAGCATGCAGATGGACTATGGCAACGAGTTGTGCATACCATTGATCCAAGAATTACATAAGATGTAATTAGAAAATGTTACCTACCTTAATAATTGGTTATAGACGTCATTGTTGGTTGGGTAATAACTAAATTTTTGTATCTTGGATCACTAGAAGGTCGTATTATGCAATCTCAAAATTGATAAGTGAAGGATATCAATTTGAATAAAATAGTGGAAGTGATAATTAATTAAAAGCATAATTAACATCGTCTATTAATCAAATCAAATCAAAAGGGTTTTGACAAATTGCCAATTTCTTTTACAAAAATAAATGACAAACAATTCGTCATTGGGATCAGTTTTTAAGAAGGACAAACTAAAAGATATAGAATTCCATGACTAGTTCTGGACTTTGATAAGGGTTCTCAATGATGAGCATAAGCTCTATTTCCTGGATACACCAGTGCCATATAAACATGCTCATGATGTGCCTAGGGATGAGGTAGATGCTTATTCAAAGCATGTCAATAATGACTTAGACATTAAGCACCTTATGCTATGTTGTATGAACTATGAGTTGCATAAGAAGCATGAAGACATGGAGATTCTTGAGATGCTCACACATCTTATGAATGTGAACTGGAATCATGCAAAGAAAGAAAGGTACAATGTCTCAGAGGCACTCTTTGAGTGAAAGATGATTGAAGGAGATCCAGTAAAGCCCCATGTGCTCAATATGATTGGGCATGTAGAACATCTACAGAGACTAGGATGCCCTTTGAGCCAAGAGTTGTCCATCAATATGATTCTACAATCATTGCTTGAATCATAAAGCCAGTTTATTAAGTCTTATTACTTGAGTAACTTGGACAAACTGATTGAGTTGCTTGGCATGTAGATAAATGTTGAAGTACAAATGAAGAAGGACAAACCCATGATCAATGGAGTGGATTCCAAGGACAATGGAAAGGCAAAGAAGAGTTCTTTGGTGAAGCTAAAGTCCAAGTCTTTTGCACTGTAGATAAGGAGGAGAGCAAGTACAAAAGGAATCTTTCCTTTGCAATTGAATGGATTCAAGAAGATGACGCAAGGGATAGAGATCTCTACTTTAGGTATTTACATTATTGGGATAAATATGTCTACGTCTTCATCTTGGGTACTAGATATTGAATGTGGATCTCACATATGCTCGAATGTTCAGGATCTGCAAAGAAGTAAGCCTTTAAGAAACATGATGAGGAACTGTATGTTGCAAATGGAGCAAGATTTATTGCCACTATAGTTGGAAACTACCATTTATCTCTATCCATAGGGCTTGTAATAGTTATAGAAATGTTATTTTGTACCTTCTATTAATAGAAACATCATTTATGTATCTTGAATGGACAAGAATGGATTCAAAATTCTTATAAAGAATGGTCTATGTTCTATTAGTAAAGATGACATCTTTTATGGCAGTTCCCCAATGTCCTATGGTCTTTATTTGCTAGATATCGAGATAAATGTTTATAACATAAATACCAAAATATTAGAACTTGATAAACAAAAAATACATTTGGCATTTCTGTCTAGGGCACATCAATGAGAAACATGTTTCTAGACTCCATAAGGATGGTTATCTAGACTCAATAGAGACATGTGAATCTTGTTTGTTGGGCAAGATGACAAAGGCTCCTTTCACTAGTCACAGTGAGAGAGAGAGTGTTCTATTGGTACTTGTACATACTAATGTATGTAGACCATTTAGAATAAATGCTAGAGGTGGTTACCAATACTTCATTACCTTTACTGATGACTTTAGTAGGTATGGCTATGTTTACTTGGTGAAACATAAGTCAAAAACTATTGAAAAGTTTTAGGATTTCATGAATGAAGTACAAAACCAACTTGGTAAAAGTATTAAAGAACTTCATTTTGATCAAGGTATTGAGTACTTCAGCTAGTAGTTTAAGGACCTTCTGCAATACGGTAGTAGCATATCACAATGAACTCCACCTGGAACACCACAACATTATGGTATATCAGAAAGAAGGAACTATAAATTACTAGATATGGTGCGGTCAATGATGAGTTTTGTTGATCTTCTGACTTCCTTCTAGGTACATTCTCTACAAACTATAACGTGTATGTTGAATCGTGTACCATCTAAGTTGGTTTAAAAGACACCAAATGAGATATGGTATGGGAAGCATCCCAATGTATCTTTTATGAAAATTTGTGGATGTGAAGCTTATGTGAGAAAGTAGTTTCTCAAAAATCTAGGACCCAAGTCAGATAAATGTTATTTTGGTTGGATATCCTAGGGAAAGCAAAGGATATTTCTTTTATACTCCATCTGATAATAAAGTGTTTGTTGCTAGGGATGTTGTAGTCCTAGAAAAGGAATTTATTTCCTAAGGAAGTAATGGGAGAAAAGTAAAACTCGAAGAGGTTCTAGACCAACAAGAAAACATTGAACCTATAGAGGTACAAGAGGAGCTTGGAGAGTCACAAATTGATGTGGAATATCAAATTCGTCATGAAACATGGGAACCTCATAGATCTAGTAGGATACGTCATGAGCTTGAAATATTTAGTTATATTGTGACTCAAGAAGGCAATGAGTTGGTCATTGATGATGAGCCAACAACCTACTTAGAAGATTTTAACAGGCCAGAGTCTGAGAAGTGGCTTGAGATCATGTGATCTGAGATGGAATCTTTGTACACCAACAAGGTATAGACCTTGGTGGATCCACCTAAAGGGATGAAGCCCATAAGGTGCAAGTGTATCTTCAAGAAGAAGATTGACATGGATGGTAATTTACAAACCTATAAAAGTTGATTGGTTGTAAAGGGTTTAAGTCAATTTTAGGGTGTTGACTATGTCGAAACTTATTCTCAAGTTGCCATGGTTAAGTCCATTAGGATCATGCTTCCAATTACAACTTATTATGACTATGAGATTTGGTAGATGGGTGTTAAAACTGCATTTCTTCATGGGAATCTGCATGAGGATGTGTACATGACACAACCAAAGGGCTTTAGAAATCCAAAGGATGCAAATAAACTTTGTAAGCTACAAAGGTCAATCTATGGATTGAAGAAAGAATCTCAGAATTAGAATCTTTGGTTTGACAAAACTATCAAAGAGTTTGGATTTATTCAAAAAGAAGATGAACTAGGTGTTTACAAGAAGGTTAGTGGGAGCATGATTGTATTCCTCATATAGTATGTAGATGACATACTATTGATGGGGAATGGCATCTCTACTTTACAAATGGTAAAGAATTGACAAGGAAATACATTTTCTATGAAAGACTTAGGTGAAGCATCTTATATCTTCATAATAAAGATCTATAGAGATAGATCTAGAAGGCTTCTTGGCATAAGTTAGAGCACATATGTTGATGAAGTGTTTAAGAGGTTTAGCATGGACAACTCTAAGAGAGGAAAACTACCCATGTAGAATGGTGTTTCTATCTCTAGAGCTCAATGTTCAAATTCTTGTGAAGAAATGGAACACATGAGTTATATTACATATGCATCTGCAATTAGATTTATCATGTGCACAATGTTATATACTCATCCCGATGTCTCATATGCCTTGAGCATGATGAGTAAATATCATTCAGATGCCAGTGAGGGTCATTGGACTTCCATTGTGATGTCCCCAGATTTTCTAAAACTTAATTTGATGTGAGACATCCAAATTGAAACCCTCACCTCAGTGAGAATCCCAATTGAAACATCCCACACTAGGCTAAGAAGAAGAAAATCAAGGGATTTAGAAGGAAACAATAGTAGCACATGCACATAAACAATAATAAAACCATACAACACATGTTCTCCATTCAACATATAATTACAACATGAATTGTTACAACATTTGATATTACACATTGAACAACAAACTTCTACATATACATGTACTACCACTAAACTATAGGATCTTAAGACAATAGGTCCACCTGTACATCAGCTCGCCACACAACTCTCACTATCTTAGATCTTCAAGAGCATAACCAACAGCCTAAACAAAAGATTACATGTGGTACACGTCAGCACTATTCAAGAATATTGTACTGAGTACGCCTACGTGTCTTTTATATACCTCTCATCATATCTTGGCAATAAGATAAAACTAATATACTTGGCAGTAACAACTAAATATAAGAAAAGTGTATACTTGCACAAAGATATTCATTAACAAAAGAGAACACATATTTTAAGCTTATTTTCCATTATATATCAAGGCCTTTATGATAACTACCAAAGAGTTGGACCATATGTACAATGTGACCACTACGAAAGAGTTGGGTCCAAGCACACTACCAAAGAGTTGGTGCTTCCATATGTACAATGTGACCACTACCAAAGAGTTAGGTCACTTCCAAGAACACTACCAAAGAGTTGGTGCTTTCATATAATGGAATAGAATAAATTATGTTTGATGTGTTCATAACAATAAGTATAGAAAATCAAGCAACATATCATACAAGAACAATCGTTTCAATCAATACCATATGCCAAGTCCTTACTACCATATAACACAAGCATATTG
The DNA here is from genome assembly GCA_963693085.1 of Alisma plantago-aquatica. NCBI lineage: Eukaryota > Viridiplantae > Streptophyta > Magnoliopsida > Alismatales > Alismataceae > Alisma > Alisma plantago-aquatica. The sequence continues at coordinate 751,784,399 of OY856410.1, forward strand.
TATAATAAGCCAAGTAAGAGGTAATGGTGTACCTTGATCATAGATATACTAATCACATATTCCTCATGTCAACTATATCCTTGGTCAAACCCTGATTAAGACAAGATCACATATCACTAGCAGGTCCTCGTCATCAAAACCCTAGTTACGTCCATTAGGGTTTAGCTTAGTTCATTAGGATATCTGCATCGTGACTTGCATTCTTGTCTTAGAATTATCTTACTGATGTCATATTCCAGATTATGGTTCATAATCTGATTACTTGGTTACATATGATTATGTGCACATGTTAACCTTATGTTACATGTATTAATCATATTAGGGTTTATATCACATTAAGAGCAAACATCATCATATAACATGGATTATGTGTATCATCCTGATCTCATATTTAAATCTAAGGTTCCAAATAATTATATGAGTTTACTCTGTAAATTTCATCATTTATTGAGCATGTATGCATTCATTGCACTTTATTTAATGTTATCAGCCCTAAATTGACATTTTAAGCAAATTACATTATTTCATACATGAACATCATAATATATGACCTTATATGTATTACAAACATGATTTATAATTTACTAGTATTTTCTCATAATTTTAGGTCATCATTTGGTATTTATTATCCATTAAACAAGCATTACATATTTTACATGATAACACTGCTATCAGTGTATAAAAAGCCTGATGTTATGCTTTCACATTGTTCTACCCATTTTTATGAACATTTTGATATCTTGTTTGTATTTTTCTAATAAACAGTAAATTTTCTACGAATTATACAAGATCTGGGAATTTACTAGAATTATTAGGTGATTTACCTTTTTCGGCCTATCACAAACTGCCATGTGGCCTAATGGGGTTGGGCGCATCCTTTCCTGGCTTGGCTGCCTAGTTCTCCAGCAGTTCACGCGGCTAGACCCGGTATGCCCTTCTTTCCCCATTCTGCATTCTCTCTTGCGTGAGTTGCCTGTGCGAGCGCTCATGCGTTCGTGTATTTCCTTCCCTATTTCTCAGCACCGCCGTGAGATGTAGCCTCACATGAAGCCGCCACCCCATAGCAAGGAAATGACCAACCTCTTCTCCTCGCGATCTACGCAAAGCAGGCACCCTCCATTTGTTCTCCACCAAACGGGTATGCGCCGCCCTATCTCGCAGCTGCCATGGCTGCTCAAGGGGCGCCAGTGATGGTTGGATCTAGGGCTCTATAGGGATCCTAACTAGCTACCGTCATGAGTACGACCCGACGCTTCTCTGCTCGTTAGTTTCTCCTTCCGCCTGTGTGAGCATCGCTGACCTTGAGCCTTCCCTGATGCCCGTCGAGTCTTCTGCGATCTATGAGCAACCGAAGGCTCCTCCTGGAAATGGGCTTCTGACCTCCATGCTCACCCTTCCTAGATACCATCACAGGAAGATCTGCATCTTTCCCCGATGATGGTCTTCACATGCCATAGAGATGCCTGCTTACCAATCCCTGGGGTTGACATCTTTGGCTGGTGGTGGTGAGCTCGGCCTGCAGCGACCTCCACATCCCACACGCTGCAACTAGAGAAGGTGAAGCTTGTCGTCTAGGCTGGGTGGACGAGTCCAAGGGCCAACAGTTTCAAGGGTATGGGTTCTCTAAAGCTCCTCCTCCTTGAGCGCTCAGAAGTGAAGATGAGAAGGGAATTGGGTGCTCAATCTCCCTATAGCTTCTCTAAGGTTTCTCAATGGTTAGCCACCATGAACTACCCTCTCATCCTCCCTCCCTTCTCATCTGTGCCACCTGCAACTGGCGATGAAGAGCATGAGTTGTGGTTCTTTGCTTACTTGTTCTCTAGGCCAAATGGCTCCTATAACGGGTCTAAAGGAGATTTATCAATGAGGCTTATGAAATGCCTCAGTTAAAACTACCACGACCTCTGAGCGTCGTACATCAAGGGGATAGTGGTTTTATGTGGTCGTATGTAACGACAAGGAAGAACATACCACACAGGATGTTGAATCGTGATGTGCGGCTGAGATGAGGATTGTATATAAATATGTGGCTCTTCCTTCTCAAGGGTCAAGGCTGTGCAATCGGGTCTTGGTCACTCAGCTAAACATAACAAACAGTGAGACAAAGAATTGATTAAGAACTTAGATTCATTCTCATTAATGTACCAAATGTCTCACCAAATAGTTCCTCGTATGAACCTCTAAACATCATTAAAATTGTACCCCGTTTTTATCATCATACAAGCTACCTTCTATTTGACTTTGGTGTCAAACTTCAACTATGAACCACTCAACAAAATACATAAAAAAAGCATAAACTAAGGGATCTTCATCATGATATCAACATCAATTAATTTCCTTATTTAGTCAAAACAATTAGAACTCTCAAAACTTACACACACACATGAGTTCACTTATGTCATTGGACATTTAAGGATTCCAAAAGTCCACTCCATCAGATCCTATACACCTCAAAACAAATTTCGTCCTCGAAATTAAGTTAAAATCCAGCCCTTCACATCATAAACATCTTAAAAGGAATTTCATCCTTGAAATTTAACCATCCTCTTACTCCCAAGGAAAACTAAAGATCTTCTTCCACATGTAGGAAACCATTCTATGTGCAATATATCCAAAAAAAAGCTCCATAATCATATGCAAACCACTATTAGGATAGTTTTAAAACATCTAAGGTGGATCACCCTTCACAAAGGATTGAAACAAGGGTTTAGAAACTCTAATTAAGTCATGACATATCTAGTATGTTAGGTTTGCATCCTCATCTATACCCATGCATTAGGGTTCCCACATCATATTAACATGTTTCAAAGGAGTTAATTAAAGTTAACCCATTACATCTTAGTGTCGTTAACATTTTATTGAGATAATTGTTAGAACATGTTCAAGATCAACATATGCCTTTTAGGAGGGAGTTAACTAGAGTTAACCCACTTTATCCATCTAGATCATACCAAGGTATCATTATTGCTATGTTATGTTAACTATTAAACTATAATTTTCATCTTTATTAATCACTGAGATTAACACCTCATGTAACATGTCTCATTCATTTGATTTTATTTCATTCCCCTATTAGGTTGCAAACTTTATCAGTGATTTCATCACTAGATTTATTAACCATATCATGTCATTAAGATTCATGTAACATGTATCACTAGTTTCATCTCATTGTACTTTCACATTATCATCATTGTTCATGTACATGGTTAACCATTAATGCATTGATATCTATTAAACCATCTCTAGGTTTCCATGGTATCATGTCTATATATCACATCTCGAGATTAGATCACGTCTTACATATATTATATCATGGTTGTGCTAACAAAAGTATACAAGTGGCTCGTGAAACATGTATCAAAACATTATATAGTCCAAATGAGGTTCCTCTAACCCATACCATGAGGGTAGTGTCATGCTCAGTCTCTCTAAGCTAACTCAACCCTATGAGTATCTCATATGCATAGACTTTATCTTCCCTCTCCCGGTCTAGGGTTCTTAGATTACCTCATTGGCACTAGCTAATAGCTTCATTAGCTCTAGCCACATAAGCACAAATCAAAACATGCTACAACCACCTCTTCATAGGTCTCTACCCATGAAACATGCTTACCCAAAACTCTTATACATACACCACTAGAGTCCTACATGGAACCACCAACCCGAGCATGAGGATGTCCAGAAACTAACACAATTGCCTCCTCCAGGGTCTTGGGACTCTCACTCCCTCACCCAGATGGTAGGTACTCATATCCATGTTCACATATACACATATAACCAACCTCTCTCTATCTCTAGGGTTTGTTCCTCTCAAGGACATCTTGGGTTCAAAAGGACTATAGGAATCATGCATTAGGCAACTCAACTCATTCACTCAGGAGTATTGTAGTTTAGGACATATCATATCACATATTTCTCGTATTTCTCATATCATGGAGTCTAGGTTTTCTGACCTTCTCCTTGTGGGTCTCACCCTCTCTTGAGCTAACCCCAAAACTAGTCCTAACACTAGAGGTCCTCCTTTGTAAAAGAGCTTGAGGCTCATGCTGACTCACAACTTGTCTTAATCATAAAAGCCTATTTACTTGCATCATCAAAACTTATCTCAAAACCTCAAAATTGAACTTAAGTCCTTGAAGACAAACATAGATCATCAAAACCATCTTATGTCATCTATGTAAGACTTACATAATATCATCAAAACTTATATCATCTATTCCATATATCATATATATTCCAACAAGGCTCTAAACATCTAATCTAGAACTACTCTCTCTTCTAGATTGATGTTGTTCACTTTCACTTAGGATACATGATCACCTCCTACTTGTACATGTGTGGGGACACATTTTTGTAATGCATATGCATAATAAAATATTATATAGTTTTTCTCCAATAAAACAAGCGTCAGAGAAAACTATCAAGGTTTGATCCATTTGGAATCAAAAACCAAATCCTAAAAATGAGTGTCCCACACATAGTAGAGAGTATAGTGTCACAAAAACTAGTGAAAAGGGTAAGAATAAGGGGTAGACTAGTGTAGCTACTCTAGACAATGTGCGCAATATGTCTAGGGTTTCTCTTCCCTTGATGCACGTCATTTCCAAATAGTGCAACGTCCCATACTGTTGCACTACAAGGAAAGAATGACATCTAAGGACTTGCTACTCAACAAGCACCAATCTAGACCTAGTTCTCAGACATCTAGGTGCTAACCTAGAGGCTAGGTTAGATCTAGTCTCTAAAAGATGACTAATCTAACCCTAAAGATTATTAAATGCAAGGTTCTTTAGTTTTGAGTTGCATAGTGAGAAAATATCAGGCTTTGCTATTGTTCATGCTCTGATACCACCTGTGATGTCCCTAGATTTTTTAAAACTTAATCTGATGTGCGACGTCCAAATTGAAACCCTCACCTCAGTGAGAATCCCAATTTAAACATCCCATACTAGACTAAGAAGAAGAATATCAAGGGAGTCAGAAGGAAACAACAATATCTTATGCACATAAACAATAATAAAACCATACAACACATGTTCACCATTCAACATATAATTAGAACATGAATTGTTACAACATTTGATATTACACATTGAACAACAAACTTCTACATATACTTGTACTACCACTAAACTGCAGGATCTTAAGACAACAAGTACACTTGTACATCAGCTCGCCACACAACTCTCACTATCCATGATCTTCAAGAGCATAACCACAACCTAAACAAAAGATTACATGTGGTACACATCAACACAATATTCAAGAATATTGTACTGAGTACATCTACGTGTCTTTTATATACCTCTCATCATATCTTGGCAATAAGATAAAACTAATATACTTGGCAGTAACAGAAGAATATAAGAAAAGCGTATACTTGCACAAAGATATTCATTAACAAAAGAGAACACATATTTTAAGCTTATTTTCCATTATATATCAAGGCCTTTATGATCACTACCAAAGAGTTGGACCATATGTACAATGTGACCACTACCAAAGAGTTGATGCTTCCATATGTACAATGTGACCACTACCAAAGAGTTAGGTCACTTCCAAGCACACTACCAAAGTGTTGGTGCTTTCATATAATGGAACAAAATAAATGATGTTTGATGTGTTCATAACAAGAAGTATAATAAATAAAGCAACATATCATACAAGAACAATCATTTCAATCAATGCCATATGCCAAGTCTTTACTACCATATAACACAAGCATATTGTATAATAAGCCAAGTAAGAGGTAATGGCATACCTTGATCACAGATATACTAATCACATATTCCTCATGTCAACTATATCCTTGGTCAAACCCTGATTAAGACAAGATCACATACCACCATCATGTCCTTATCATCAAAACCCTAGTTACGTCCATTAGGGTTTAGCTTAGTTCATTAGGATATGTGCATCATTACTTGCATTCTTGTCTTAGAATTATCTTACTGATATCATATTTTAGATTATGGTTCATAATTTGATTACTTGGTTACATATGATTATGTGCACATGTTTACCCTATGTGACATGTATTAATCATATTAGGGTTTATATCACATTAAGAGCAAACATCATCATATAACATGGATTATGTGTACCAACCTGATCTCATATTTAAATTGAGGTTCCACATAATGATATGAGCTTACTGTGTAAATTTCATCGTTTATTGAGCATGTATGTATTCATTGCATTTTATTTAATGTTATCAGCTCTAAATTGACATTTTAAGCAAATTACATGATTTTGTACATGAACATCATAATATACGACCTTATATGGATTACAAACATGATTTATGATTTACTGGTATTTTCTCATAATTTTATGTCATCGTTTGGTATTTATTATCCATTAAACAAGCATTACATATTTTACATGATAACACTACTATCAGTGTATAAAAAGCCTAATGTTATGTTTTCCCATTGTTCTACACATTTTTCTGAACATTTTGATATCTTGTTTGTATTTTTCTGATAAACAGTCTATTTTCTATGAATTATACAAGATCTGGGAATTTACTTGAATTATTGGGCGATTTACCTTTTTCGGCCTATCACAAACCGCCACGTGGCCTTATGGGGCTGGACGAGCTTGGCCGCCTAGTTCTCTAGTGGTTCACATGGCTAGACCCGGTCTTCCCTTCTTTCCTAGTTCTGCGTTCTCTCTCGCGTGAGTCGCCTGTGCGAGTGCTCATGTGTTCACGTATTTCCTTCTCGATTTCTCAGCGCCACCGTGAGATATATGTAACCACGCATGAAGCCGCCGCCGCACAGTAAGGCAATGACCGACCTCTTATCCTCGCGATCTATGTGAAGCGGGAACCCTCTGTTTGTTCTCTGCCAAACGGGTATGCGTCGCCCTGTCTCGCAGCCGCCATGGCTGCTCAAGGGGCGCCGGTGATGGCTGGAGCTAGGGCTCTACATGGATCCTAACTAATTGCCATCGTGAGTATGACCTGATGCTTCTCTACTCATTAGTTTCTTCCTCTGCCTATGTGAGTGTCGCCGACCTTGAGCCTGGCCTGATGCCCATCATGTCTTCTGTGATCTATGAGCAACCGAAGGCTCCTCCTGGAAACAGACTTCTAACCTCCATGCTCACCCTTCCTAGATACCATCACAGGAAGATCTGCATCTTGCCCCGATGATGGTCTTCATAGTCCATAGAGATTGTCACGGAACCGTTCTTACCCCAATCCCAATCCTACTATCGAAACAGTAGAAAAAGGATTGAAGCGCCCGTCCCTGAGTGGCCCAATAGGATCTCACACTGGCATATACAATAAGAAATAAATAACTCAAAAACTGGATAATTAAAAGACATACTAACCCAATATGCAGATATAACCAATTTGTCTTTGTCATCAGAGTATATGAGTGAGGAAGCGATCTTATTCAGTATTCTATTTGTAATGCCTAAAATCAAAAAAATTGAGGCACAATCATGCAATTGCATGGTACGCTATCAAAATCAAGAAAAACAGTTTATAAGAAAATAAGTATATTTGGCAGGACTTATATTTCAAAGTATAACAAACAATTTCCAAACATTCAATATCATTTGACAAAAAGGTTGTTATTCAACGATTCAAATTTTATTACGAGTTCCCATTATGCTGTAATTCGAGAAGCATGCTTATATATTTTTGTGTGACGTTATCGCCCCAATGCGATGGGGTAAGTCACTGGGCTCCTTCTCACCATAGGAACATAGGAGACCAATGTACAAGTCCCACCTCCAATGAGGGGGTTGTTGTACTCAATATCAACATTATCAACATTATCAATATCATCATCATTATCAATATACGGGAAGTCATAATGGGCATGCAATTAATGTTTTCATGTTTTTCAAAATATAGTATAGAAAAACAGAAGACTAATCATAGGGAACAGTAGCTCATCCAAATAAATAGTCAAGATCAAAATATTTGGATATCATGTTGCAATATTTGAGATTAGGTTTACACATTCCTAGGTCAACCTTAGGGTTATGTCATCCACTTATGATCAATATTTCAATATGTTCAACATTATTTCAAGTATACAATATATTCTAGTGTGAATGACTTACCTAGGTTTTCTAGGATCATATGTTTAACCCTAATTTATGATCATTATCCAAGTCATCATCAAATTTCTAAATCATCATCATCATACTTAGTATAATTGGAATTCATGATCATATTTATGGTTCAAGAATATACCAAGGTTTTGCAAGATTTAGATCAATATCAAGATTACTCATTATTCATTATAATCAACATTGAATCAAATAAATAGATCTAGATCACTAATAATTCACTTTTAAGAGTAGATGATTCAAATAGACCAGATTTAGGTTACAAAATATCATCAGAGTCTAAATATAGGGTTTCCAAAGATTAATCATGATTATGAGTCATTTGACAATTTAAATGATAAAGAGTGTATGATCTAGGGATATCAGTGAGCATAATTTAGAATTAGGTTTCAAAAGTATTTTTAAATGATTCATTGGATTTGTCTGATGAAGATTGACTACATATTTGTAATTTTTGGAGTTCAGATGCATTAGATATGATTTAAGCAAGATCAGGCCGATTTATTGATTTTCGAGTAGAGAGGGAGGTAAAATACCTTATATTGAAAAAGGGATGGGCGTCAGATGCACCAGGAATGGCCAAGATGAAGCCACATAGGCGGGGTGTCACATTTTGTTTGGGATTTGGTTCAGGCCTTTGATTGGCCGATTCACACTTGATTTCTCATTTCAGACCTTGGTTCAACTAGCAATTAGACCGGGGCTCTCCTTCCTGGACCAGCCAGTTCAGGATCCTCTCTTCCTCGCGCAGGTCCTCGCAAGGCCAGAAATGAGGCGGAGCAGGGTTGCTGGTGTGGAGCTACTCCAGGAGCAGGAGTGGGAGAGGGAGGCCACGAGCATATTGTCCCAGTCTGCCAACACCTCGCGGACTCAAAGGAAGCCAAAGAAAGGGAGGAGGAGGTGAGGAGCATGGACGCCTGATCTGGGCTGTGCGGCGGCGCCGCTTGCAGTAGTGGCCGGTGTAGAGGGGAAAAAGAGAGTGAGGGCACACTACAGGAAGATAAGGGTGCCGGTCGAGTTCTTGGGGGCAAGCCGAAGCTGATGGTGGGGTTTTATATAGCTATATGGGGCTATGTTTAGGGTTTTCCTAGGGCCACAACATCCATGGTGGCGGCTGTGAGAGCAGGCTCTTGTTTTCTCTTAAAACAGGCTGATTTGAGGGGGGAAAGGGAATAGCTAAATCCGAAATGGTGGGGCGAGCATTGTTGTGTGGTTTGATTTTTAATACTATGTCAAGATGATCGAATCATATTTGGCTGTTTGCCACCCCCCCCTCCGCTGATAGCAGGAGGTAGGGGATGACCTCCTAGCCATAGGATCTGGGCTACGATCCCTGGCTAGCTGATCCAAGGGCCGGGGTTCATCCCATGCCTAAGGCAGCGGATTACTGACCTGAAAAAGGTTAGAAAAGGCAAAAATAAAGGGATTTTGAGTATAAAACTTCCATAATTCATAGAAAATCGTAGGAATGTCCACATGACCTCAAATGTGGATCAAACCTTCAAAATAATGTGGAGAATATCTATAAAATGTTTGAGAATCAAAAGACAAAGTATTATTGACCAATTTTATTCTTTGGACAAAGTGATGAATGAATCCAATTTGAAGTGTTATAATGTGTATAAAATCCACATTGTTCACCAAATCTTGGATTTGAGTCTCAATAATGATTATGAAGACAAGAAAAATAATTTGGGACCATTCATAGGTATAATGAGGGCAAACAAGTAATTACATCATTATAATGCGAAAATCCACTTTGTTACATCCTTCCCTCCTTAAAGAAAATTTGTCCCCAAAATTCAAAAACATCCTCAAAATTGGGATTATTAAACCTAAGTCGTTTCCTCAAATGCTGGGGTATCCTCAAATATAAAATCAAAATCATGTCCTCAAATTTCAAGTAATCCAATAATCATAATTGGGATTCCATGTTCCATATCATAATCAACTTGGTACTAACACCATTTTCATCATCAAGCAATTGAGTATCAAGATCAACGCATATATTGTCCAGAGTCACTATATGAGTCACAAATATGGAAAACATCCTATTGAACGTAAACTTGGAGAGATCATATTTTAGGTTAAACAATTGAAGTCCAAGTGTGTCAGGTGACTTTCAATCCCAATAACTCAGGGTCTTAGACTCATACCTTGGCCTGGGTGGGTTATACATCTATGATTTGAGATTTCATATTTCAACATTTTGAGACAACATCACATATCCAATATCATTATTTTGAGCTCAAAATCAATGAGAATGTCCCACCCTAGTCCTAATGAGAGCTAAACCCTAAGTCATAAATCTAAGGAGTCAATATAGTCGTCATTTCAAAAATTTCAAGATTTGGGATTTTGAATTCATTAGTCATATATCCAGGGTGATCTCAAGGTCCAACTAATGTGATCATAGGATTTGTATCATTATTGAGATTTGATAATCATGAGTCACAATTCTATTAATCAATATCAAAAGTCATAGATCCAAAATTTGTTCATATGTACAGATATTCCAAAGCTAGGGTTTATATTCCTATTTATACCTTAGGGGAGATCACTCATCTATATTCAATTTTTAGAAACAATATTCAAGCAATATTTGATCAACATGTCAAAATTTCATTATCATGGTTTCCATGGTTGATGAATGATCTAGACCTAGGTCTATCTAGGAAGTCAACCTCAATCTATAGTCAATATTGCCATATGTCAAGGTCATTATCAAATCAATATTCAAGATTGAGTATCAACCATGGGTTTAACCTATTAGGTTTAGGTCAACCAATCAAAATATGGTGGAAAGAAATACCTTTCCAAATTTTAAATAATCAACAATACAAAAATTTAGAGGTAGTCAAAATAGGGATGTGACCTAGGTTAGGGGAGTCATGAGTCAACTACCACCCTAATCTGGCACATTACCAACATTAGTCATTATCTATTGAGCTTATTCAAATAGGGAGAGTATCAATGATCAAAGCATGTTTTATAAAGTCATAACATCAAAATTCAAGATAATAGGGCAATAATGTCAAGTTTTGCAATTCTTTCTTTCAATATCAAGGTTGTGACAAAATTTGAAAATTGAGGATTTGAATTTGACATTCGAGGAATTAGAGCATAATATCAAAATTGAGATTGCAAAAAGCATCAATAGTCAATAGGAAAATTGCTTTTTGCATCATAGTCTTATATCATGATTTTGTGAGTCTAAGACTTAGTCATTTGATAGCATGGTCAAGGTGTGTATAAAATAGGATACGGGTTTTATTAACTATGTTTGAGTTTTAATCAACAATAAGGAAACATGGGATTAATCAAATAGAGACCTTAACAATAAGGTATAAGGTATAAGCCCTTCTTATTTCACCATATCATAATTATCAATATTTACCTCAAACATAGCAAACATGCAGTCAAGATTTGGTTAAATTGATTTTGCGTGATATTAGGGTTCATACATGAGTACTTTATTCCAAGATTCATGGATCAAAATCGAGTTTTCAAACTAAAGTCAGATCATGGTATCAACTTTCTAGATTTAGCGATCATCATTTTTTTCCCAAGCATAAGCTACCCATAATCGAGACATCATGTGGCAAAATGTAGTGAGGAGGGCCACATGATGGGATGAGAAGACTACCTAATCTTCATCTACATGGGTGGCTTAGGATAGTCCTTAAAGAAGAGATGAGATGCTAGAAGACTCTCTAGGCTTCACAAGAGAACCTTTAGGTCCAGTTCTGGATCAATAGAGGCCAGGTAGAGCGGGGGATCTTAGCCACCGCGAAGACGGATAGGAGAAATTATGTCAGGACCCCGAGCCTAAACACCTCAATTTTCACCATTATGGACTTTAGGATTTCTTGGGTGTAAGATACTTGAGAAATTATTTACTTAAAGTATATGGGAGTGTGTAGGCTCTGATACCAACTGTCACGGAACCGTTCTTACCCTAATCCCAATCCTACTATCGAAACAGTAGAAAAAGGATTGAAGCGCCCGTCCCTGAGTGGCCCAATAGGATCAATCACACTGGCATATACAATAAGAAATAAATAACTCAAAAACCAGATAATTAAAAGACATACTAACCCAATATGAAGATATAACCAATTTGTCTTTGTCATCAGAGCATATGAGTGCGGAAGCGATCTTATTCAGTATTCCATTTGTAATGCCTAAAATCAAAAAAATCGAGACACAATCATGCAATTGCACGGTACGCTATCAAAATCAAGCAAAACAATTTATAAGAAAATAAGTATACTTGGCAGGACTTATATTTCAAAGTATAACAAACGATTTCCAAACATTCAATATCATTTGACAAAAAGGTTGTTATTCAACGATTCAAATTTTATTACGAGTTCCCATTATGCTGTAATTTGAGAAGCATGCTTATATATTTTTGTGTGACTTTATTGCCCCAACGCGATGGGGTAAGTCACTGGGCTCCTTCTCACCATAGGAACATAGGAGACCAATGTACAAGTCCCACCTCCAATGAGGGGGTTGTTGTACTCAATATCAACATTATCAACATTATCAATATCATCATCATTATCAATATACGGGCAGTCATAATGGACATGCAATTAATGTTTTCATGTTTTTCAAAATATAGTATAGAAAAACAGAAGACTAATCATAGGGAATAGTAGCTCATCCAAATAAATAGCCAAGTATACAATCAAGAGATACATAAAAGTATCTTCAATACAATCAAGGAGGAGTCATATAATAGCGTACCTTTCACCGAGATTTTGAGTATAGATCACGAGTAATAGGTCAACCCTTCGAGTTAGATCCTAAAACACAATATTTGGATCAAGGGTCAAGATCAAGATATTTGGATATCATGTTGCAATATTCGAGATTAGGGTTACACTTTCCTAGGTCAACCTTAGGGTTATGCCATCCACTTATGATCAATATTTCAATATGTTCAACATTATTTCAAGTATACAATATATTCGAGTGTGAATGACTTACCTAGGTTTTCTAGGATCATATGTTTAACCCTAATTTATGATCATTATACAAGTCATCATCAAATTTTTAAATCATCATCATCATACTTAGTATAATTGGAATTCATGATCATATTTATGGTTCAAGAATATACCATGGTTTTGTAAGATTTAGATCAATATCAAGATTACTCATTATTCGTTATAATCAAGATTGAATCAAATAAATAGATCTAGATCACTAATAATTCACTTTCAAGAGTAGATGATTCAAATAGACCAGATTTAGATTACAAAATATCATCAGAGTCTAAATATAGGGTTTCCAAAGATTAATCATGATTATGAGTCATATGACAATTTAAATGATAAAGAGTGTATGATCTAGGGATATCAGTGAGCATCATTTAGATTAAGGTTTCCAAAGTATATTTAAATGATGATGAAGATTGACTACATATTTGTAATTTTTGGAGTTCAGATGCATTAGATATGATTTAAGCAAGATCATGCCGATTTATTGATTTTTGAGTAGATAGGGAGGTAAAATACCTTATATTGAAAAAGGGATGGTCGTCAGATGCACCAGGAATGGCCAAGATGAAGCCACATAGGCGGGGTGGCACACTTTGTTTGGGATTTGGTTCAGGCCTTTGATTGGCCGATTCACACTTGATTTCTCGTTTCAGACCTTGGTTCAACTAGCAATTAGACCGGGGCTCTCCTTCCTGGACCAGTCGGTTCGGGATCCTCTCTTTCTCACGCAGGTCCTCATGAGCCCAGAAACGAGGTAGAGTAGGGTTGCCGGTGTGGAGCTGCTCCAGGAGCAGGAGTGAAAGAGGGAGGCTGCGAGCATATTGTCCCAGTCTGCCAACACCTCGCAGACTCAAAGGAAGCCCACGAAAGGGAGGAGGAGGTGAGGAGCACGGACACCCGATCTAGGTTGTGCGGTGGCACCGCTTGCAGCAGTGGCTGGAGTAGAGGGGAAAAAGAGAGAGAGGGCACATGACAGGAAGATAAGGTGCTGGTCGAGTTCTTGGGGGCAAGCCGAAGCTGATGGTGGGGTTTTATATAGCTATATGGTGCTATGTTTAGGGTTTTCCTAGGGCCACAACATCCATGGTGGTGGCCGTGAGAGCAGGCTCTTGTTTTCTCTTAAAACAAGCTGATTTGAGGGGGAAAAGGGCATAGCTAAATCCGAAATGGCGGGGCGAGCATTGTTGTGTGGTTTGATTTTTAAAATGAGGTCAAGATGATCGAATCATATTTGGTCGTTTACCACCCCCCTCTCCGCTGATTGCGGGAGGTAGGGGATGACCTCCTAGCCATAGGATCAGGGCTGCTATCTGTGGCTAGATGATCCAAGGGCCGGGGTTCATCCCATGCCTAAGGCAGCGGATTACTGACCTGGAAAAGGTCAGAGAAGGCAAAAATAAAGGGATTTTGAGTATAAAATTTCCAAAATTCATAGAAATCGTAGGAATGTCCAAATGTCCTCAAATTTGGATCAAACTTTCAAAATAATGTGGAGAATATCTAGAAAATGTTTGAGAATCAAAAGACAAAGTATTATTGACCAATTTTATTCTTTGGACAAAGTGATGAATGAATCCAATTTGAAGTGTTATAATGTGTATAAAATCCACATTGTTCACCAAATCTTGGATTTGAGTCTCAATAATGATTATGAAGACAAGAAAAATAATTTGGGACCATTCATAGGTATAATGAGGGCAAAAGAGTAATTATATCATTATAATGTGAAAATCCACTTTGTTACAGAGATGCCTTCTTCCCGATCCCTGGGATCGACATCTTTGGCTGGTTGTGGTGAGCTTGGCCTGTAGCGACCTCCACAGACCACACACTGCAACTAGAGCAGGTGAAGCTTGTCGTCCAGGCTGGGTGGATGAGTCCTAGGGCCAACAGTTTCAATGGTATAGGTTCTCCAAAGCTCCTCCTCCTTGAGTGCTCAGAAGTGAATCTCAGAGGGGAATTGAGTGCTTGTTCTCCTTATAGCTTCTCCAAGGTTTATCAATGGTTAGCCACCATGAACTACCCTCTCATTCTCCCTCCCTTTTCATCTACGCTACCTACAACTAGAGTTACTTGTTCTCTAGGCCAACTGGCTCCTATAATGGGTCTGAAGGAGATTTATCAATGAGGTTTACAAAATGCCTCAGTTAGAACTACCATGACCTCCGAGTGTTGTACATCGCGGGGATAGTGGTCTTATGTGGTCGTACATAACGGAAAGGAAGAAGATACCACACAGGCTGTTGAATCGTGATGTGCAGCTTAGATGAGGATTGTATAGAAATATATGGCTCTTCCTTCTCAAGGGTCAAGGCTGTGCAGTCAAGTCTTGGTCACTCAGCTAAACATAACAAAGAGCGAGACAAAGAATTGATTAAGAACTTAGATTCATTCTCATTAATGTTCCAAATATCTCACCAAATAGTTCCTCGTATGGACCTCTAAACATCATCAAAATTGTACCCCGTGTTTATCATCATACAAGGTACCTTCTATTTGACTTTGGTGTCAAACTTCAATTATGGACCACTCAAAAAAATACATAAACAAGCATAAACTAAGGGATCTTCATCATGATATCAACATCAATTAATTTCCTTATTTAGTCAAAATATTTAGAACTCTCAAAACTTACTCACACACATGAGTTCACTTATGTCATTAGACATTTAAGGATTCCAAAAGTCCACTCTATCACATCCACAAAAAACATACTTAAGTACTTGAAAAGAACTAAGGATTGATCCTCATCCATGATGGAGAGGAAGAGTTGGTGGTAAAAGGTTACACAGATGCAAGGTCCCTAACTAATACAGATGACTTAGCATGGCAATATGAATTTGTGTTTTTCCTCAACAATAGAGATGTGAGCTGGAAGAGTTCCAAGAAAGAACTAGTTGTTGATTTTACAACAGAGGATGAGTATATAGTTGCCACCAATGTACCAAAGGAAGTTGTTTGGATCAAGAAGTTCCTCAATGAACTTGGGGTGGTTCAAACAATCAGGGATGTAGTAGAGTTGTATTGTGAGTTTGAAGCAACAGTGGAGCTATTGAACACGCTAATTAGTGTTCCAAGCACATACTATGACGATACCATCTCATACGAGAGATCATAGAATGAGGAGATGTGAAGATTTGTAGAGTACTAACTGAAAGTAATGTTGTTGACCCCTTGAAAAAAGCACTTTCACACCAAAAGAATGATGGTCATGTTATATCACTTCTCCTCTATCTCCCACCAGTGGCTAGCACTTCCCTTCAATAGATAAACAACATGCTTCAACTTGTCCTCTTTCAGGATGTTCTAAATCTTGACCGCGTTCTCAAGCTTTGTTAACCACATATTTGCATCAGCTAGGTCCATAGTACCTACATACTCGATCACCCCCAAATATCTCAACCTCTCAAATGTCTTCCTAGAACCCAGGGAATCTGCATTAGGGAGATTGTCCTAACTTGAGGTATGGGTGCTCTATCAACTATGTGTGTAATCATCGTCATGAGCTATCCAAACATGGGAAAGGTAGGATTTTCCATGGCTGCAGGGTCAAATTGAGGCACTGTGGGCTGCTCTGGCCCCATCTCAAGCACTCAAATATCATGTGACAACCTCCTACCACCACCTCCTGGCATGAGGTAGCTACTCTCCACATGTTCTTCACATTCTTCAGACATATCTCTATAAGCATAGGCTATGATCATATATGTTAGATTACGTAAGAACAAACACAAACCTAAGTCCTATGTCCTAGGAAACTAACTAAACCTAAAGCTCTGATACCAACCTCTGTTGTGATGCTCCATCATGGTAAACAAGATTACTCAAAACAAAGCTCACAATCAATCACTAATCAACCACATAACCGTAATGGGTAAATTAAAACTGATTTAAACATTACCAACATGTTTACATATATTTATATAAAGGTTTAACAACTTGCATATTACACATACCATAATAGGTATTTACGTGTATGCCCTGTGGTCTCATCCACAACTTGTATACAAAATATATGCTCCACATATACATGTCATATACAAACATTGGCACACTGCAAAAAATCAAGGTGATGTACATATCGTCTACAAAACATCCCATGCCCAGACCTAAGAGTACATGGACGACTCTAGGAAACTCTAACTACTATCCAACCTTCTAGTTCTCTCCAAGTTTCTCTTCCTCACTACCATAATCCTAACGACATCACTGAGGATCATCTAGAAAGATGTGGTGACCCATGAGGTGACAGCAATGTCCCAGCAAGAGATATAACTCTCAGCAATGATTATTTATTATAGTAGCTATATTATTTTAAAAAGTTGAGCATATGAAATAGATTGAGAAAGTTAAATAGGTAGGCATAGAAATAGGTATGATCAACAAGTATATAAGGGAATAGAAAAGAATGTCATTTACTAAACAATTAACTACTCTTGCTACATAAATAACAACTAGCAGTATAAGAAACAAGACAAGGGTTAACAACCATTGTGATTCATATTTTAACCCTAAGAAGATATACTACACGATTGGGTTACATCTTTTATTAAACCCTTAGGAATTTGAGGTACACCATTCAGACTCCAAATAACCACTACTAAGTCAAAACTGGTGTTGTATAAGATCTAGGAGAGCCAGAATCCTAAGATCTCATCTGCCCCTATCAGTATGAGTTAGTCGTTATGACATATATAGTCCAACTACAAAATAGCCTAGTCTGTCCTTATATATAGGCCAGGACACTAGTAACCAGGGTATACAACCCTATCATCTGAGGTATAATAGTAGTTGTCCTCAATCACATCACATATATGGAATCATAATCATCTGAGATACGACCTCGACCGTTCTCTTGCCGAGGTATGACCACAAAAATCCTCAAAATCCATGCATATACTCAACAGTATAAGACTCCGAGCTTCCATTAGAGGAATGATAGTTTCACCAACCAGCAATTCTTGGCACTAACATTGAACTATATCATATGGAACTACATTATTAGGGTTTACCTTGATTAGTTAAAGCCAATTAGGTGATTTAAGGTTGCATCAATCAAGTTATGTAAAAACCCTAAAAGAATTCTACAAAAATAGGGGTATGTTACAGGTCCAAAATATAATAAAATGTATGAAATATAACTTATCACATCATCACAAGATACCATCACTGGTCACATCATGAAGAGGATCACACCTCCATAAGGGCTTAACCATGCCCAAAGGTCATAAAGACCATCACATCATTCCCTATAAGAACATCATTTTCATTCAATGCCATATTAGAGGCTTATGGTGTTCATATAGAAACATATTAGGGTCACAACCACATTGGGGGAGTATTTCTCATCTTACCTGTGATGACCTGGATTTTACGGATTTATACTCAATATGAGCTATAATAGTCATGAATGGTCAACATATGGTTGGCCATAGATTTAAATGGCAAGTAGAGAATTGTATACTTGTTCCACCTTATACTTATGACAACCAACTAAGATCTTTTATGATGAATTGATTTGGTCCATTAATTGTAGAACTTAGGAGTATGTGCACCAATTAATGATACTCACAAGTTCTAGATGGTTGAAAAAGGAACCATGTGATGCATCTTTACTATTCAACATGGGTTGAATCTTTGATCAAGAAAAGTCAATTAATTGATTTGTACTTGAGTTCAATACTATTATTTATGAGGCTATCTGAGGAATTTAGTTATATGACCAAATATTGAAATTTGGAGTTCAAACTTGATAATATGGGGCTTTATGTGATGATGAACTAATGATTAAAATTTCATGAATTTTGGGTTAGCCATTTAGGAGGTATTGATGTTTGAACTCTGATTAAATGGCTAAGGTTTCAACTGATTTTAAAACTAGGTTTGATTTTCTCTTATGTCAGGCAACCTACCCACATAACAAAGGGGCACAGTTTCAATTAGGGGTGAACCTTGGCCTAGAAACGTGGACTCCATGTGTCCGTTAGATATGAATAGATGGCCTTGACTTCGTCTTCAAACTCTACTACTTGTAGATAATTGAGTTTGTCCCATAGTTGTTGCCCGATCCACCACTCTCAAAAAGATTGAGCACGTGACATCTCAACTACCATATCCATAATGCCAGGACGAGCCCGTCGACCCAAAAAATTAGATGTTTCACTGGAATATCTAGGGAGAACGAGCTCTCACTCCCTCAACTCTCTCCACCACACAATCAAGTGGGAAGAGTGACCAGAGGAGGTTCTACGGAGGGTGAGGAGCACTAGGGAGTAGAGAAAATCCACCTGTGTGAACCTAAAAGATCAAGAAGAAGGCTTGTTGTAGCTATGGAGGTGTTTTCCCTGGATGTTGAACTCTCCTCTTTAAGTAGGAGTAGGTGGGTCGGAAGGGGCACTCCAGGTCTCCATTCCTCAATCTAAGGGGCTCTCTAGGTTCACATAATTCCATCAAGGATCCTACATTCTACAACTACAAGCATCAAGATGAGGAAACCCTTTCCCCCTTCTTGGTTCCTCCAACAGTGGTAGGAAAGCATCAAGTGGCCATGCAGTGCCCAACCCCTTCCAACCTTTCATAAGTAGAGAATCTTCAACCCTTGGTCCTCAAGGGTGAGGCCACAAGATCACACCTTCAATCAATGGCGATCTAGCTTTGCAACAATGCTCCTTTGATCCCAGACTTCTGACACCACCCTAGCATTCTGGAGTCAGACTAATGCACGATGGGAGGTTGTGTTTGAGCTTCTGATTTGGTGCCCGACCCCTTCCAACCTTTCCCAAGGTGTAGGCTCGATAAGAAGGAAAGAAGGGAAGTAGAGCATATTCAACCCTTGGTCCTCAAGGGTGAGGCCACAAGATCACACCTTCAATCACTAGTGATCTAACTTTGCAGTAATTCTCCTCCTACCCCAAACTTCCGATGCCACCCTGGCATTCTGGAGTCAGACTGACACATGATGGGAGGCTGTGTTTGAGCTTCTGATTTCCCATCATGTCCTCTATGCGACTTTGGGCTCCTACAAGGACTCGCCAAGGCGGTGGCTCACGATGGCCCTAGGGTTTCTGGGATGAAGAAAGAACGAGGAGCCATGGAGGCCTATTAATTTCTCATTGTTCCCTTATTGTGTGGTGGTGCTTGCTATGGAATAGACTCCTATTTGTGATGTAGGTCGCACGCGAAGAGAGGGAGGCTCGACTGGGTCAATAGACAATGAACCAGGTGGTTCAATCAAAAGCCCTCCGAATCAGGTCTGGCCTAATAGAGGACAACAATCCTCCTAGTGAGCTATGTGGCATCATTAAGGAGCATGAACTAGGGAATCTAATGGTCCATGTTAATCCCAAAAAGGTAATGTTTCCTAATATCCAAAAAAATGACATATCCTTAGAAAGTACCTTATAAATAAATCACATGGCCTATTTTTTATCAAAAATATCCACAGACTAAAAAATACCAACTTTATTATAGGACCCCTAGATTTGACCTTCGGAATATATTGGTGGTTTTTAATTTACAAGATGATGTTTCATATTAGGTTGTTTGATACATAGTAAATGATATATGTTCTAAATAAATTCCCAAAAAAAACTATATAAACTTAATGATTATTGGAACCCAATTTAGACCTTTATCTGAGTTTTATTGCTCAATATTAGGTCTTTTCTCATCAATGACCAACTAGATGCTTCAAAACTCATATTAATTCTAGAAAATAGACCAAGCATCAGAAAATTATGAAATCTAAACCAGACCCCCAAAATGACCTCTTGATCAGTAGAAAAATATCAAACAAAAGTTCTAGGTTGTTTGAACCTAGATTTGGCCAAACCCTAATTTGGACCTAAAATATCAAGAAAAATAGTGAACCATTTATTAATGATGGTTAATTGTTATTCATCAGGTGTGACCAGATGTATAGATGACCAAGGACAACTATGATTCTCTGAACTTAGGTATGTGGATATAATTATATGACTAGTTTTATTGGATGATTTAAGTATGTGAACTTGCTTGCATTTAATTGCATAAACTTGCTTGCATATATTTGCATAAACTTGCTTGGATGTGTATATATTATGATACTCATCCGCCTTAAACAGTAAAACATTAAAGAAAGAAAATGAAATGTAGTTATTGATGGTTTTCATTAATCTCCCTATTAGAGAGGGAAATTATTAATGTTGACTAGCACCAACCTAATGGTACACGGTATGTGGGCAGATCCCTAATGGTACACGGTACATAGGGAATGGGCCCAATAATATATGTGAATATGTGCTAAGTCCACCATAGTAATGCATGTTCATTGAAATATGATTAATAACTTGGGTTTATCTAATTCTCTGCCTGAAATAATCTTTTCCTTTTCTTTTCTTCTTTGTTCAAGTATTTTAAATATGCCACCATAGTATTAATATATTTTCAACGACATACCAACTTTATGTTGATTTGTTTGTTTCACATATTTTCTAGGTTCAGAGCTAGCATGGGAGAAAAGACATAAGTGAGCAGTTGTATAGGTTGTACCTATTATCTAGGATCCTATTAGCATACATGATCAGACTATGTCTAAAATTCTCTTTCTATATGTAATTGTAATAGATGTTGTTTAATTCATTTTGTAACATATACTAGTTGAATGTTGACAATGTTTAGGTGTATGCAGTATATGAGCTTGTTCATGCATGCACATATTGCTTCCGCATCGCTCTCTGATACAATTAGCAAACATTTTCATATTTTTCCTCTTGGGCTTTCTAAGTCTCGAGATGGCAACATCCGGGCACATTACATTACCAATCAAACAAGGAAGGTAAGTATGATTAACAAATATCACTTATTCATATTAGGGTTAGGATCAACAATACGAGTTGATTTAATGATACCAAAAAACACTCAAGTATAAACTCTAATTATTATAATTACCATCAGATTATGAATGAAGGTTAATCATTACCATCTGATTTCATACAACAAAACTCATACTCATAGGATCAACGAACCCATCAATCATAAATAAGGAAAACACAATGACCAAATAGGTCAAAAATTCTCATTGACCACATAGGTTAGGAATTATTGGTGACTACTAGGGTTAGGATTTTCATCGACCACTGGGATTATGATCCTCATCGACCACTAGGGTTAGGGATCCCACTAAGCACTAGGGTTAGAACACCTTGGCGACTACTAGGGTTTGAGATCTTAGTGACCACTAAGGTTAGGAACACCTTGGCAACCTCTAGGGTTAGGTTCCTTAGATACTACTAGGGTTAAAGAGATTGGCGACCAACATGGGAACAAAGCTTTGGCGACCACATGGAATCAAAAATCATCGACCAACATACCTCAAAAGTCTTGGCGACCACTCGTGATGTCAAAATCTTGGCGACCATCAAGAATACAAAAACTTGGCGACCAACTCGAATCAAAATCTCTTTGGCCATATAGAGGTATGAAACCTGGCAACCACATGGATTCAATCTTCATCGACCACATGAAAAACAAATCTTAGCGACCATAAGGCATAACACATATATGAAAGATCTAGGGTTCACTATCTTCAAAGAAAAATCATGCATCAGGTTTAGAGGTACATAAAGATGGATTATCTTCTCAAGATTTAACCTCTAAGTTTAAACCTAGGCAAGGATAACATATTTCTACTTGAAATGACATTTTTAGGGTTTGATCATGTACATTCAAGGTAAGTGTAAGAAATAATCGTGGAGAAAGTTATATAACTCACGTTAGAGATGAAGATGTAGCTCTGAACAAAAAGATAGCTTGAAGAAAGAAGGTAAGAACCCTACCTTGAACAATCCACTCGGCCAAACTAGCTCCTCTGAAAAGGAAGCAAACCCTAGGCCAAGGAAGCAAGAAAGAGGTGTTCTTCAAGCTCTAGATCAACCTCTACCATGGATATGACCAGGAAGAAGAGAGGGGAGATAGAATATCAAGAAAAATGAAGGAAAAGAGCAATATATCACTTACTAAAACCAAGAAGCAAGGAACCACCAAGTGACCTCAACTAGGGTAGATCCAAACCCTAGTGCACATTCAAGCAAGATATACTAGGCTTCTCCTTCCTTGGATCCTCCTTCTCCACCAAGAAAGAGGGAC
The DNA here is from genome assembly GCA_963693085.1 of Alisma plantago-aquatica. NCBI lineage: Eukaryota > Viridiplantae > Streptophyta > Magnoliopsida > Alismatales > Alismataceae > Alisma > Alisma plantago-aquatica. The sequence goes on from OY856410.1 coordinate 751,807,630, forward strand.
AAGATCCAAGCGGCACAGAATAAGAAGAGAGATATAGGTGTGTAACGAACTTGCTTGAATTCAAGGAGGGAGGTATATATGGTGTAGGTGGGAGAGGGAGAAAAGGAGAGGTGTTAATCCATGCATGCCATGTGTTCAATGTCAAAACATCTTGTCCATGCAAGCATCTCACCTATGCAACCAGGTTGAGCACAACAAGAAAACTTGGAGACTAGGATGGACCTCATTCTTGGTGATCTAGATGAGTCAGAAAACCACATCGGCCACCAAGAATCTTGGCGACCCAGATGGTCCACTTTCTTGGCGACCAAGGTAATCACAAAACCAACGAATGTCAACCCTTGAAATGTTGGCAACCTAGATGAGTTAGAAGTCTCATTGACCCTCAACATTAGGTTGCCACATGAAACCTTGGCAAAAACCAACACTAGGTGGTCCACCAGGTCCAAACAGTTATGGTCAACCCTTGGGTTAGGAAATCTATGCGAGCAAACCCTAAGTTTACATAAGACTACATGTCACCCCTCAACCCAAGATGTTACAAGATGCCCCAAAGAACAACTACATTTTAAAACATGTGAGGCACAACAATCATGTGACAAACTACAAGAAAACCCCTCAATATGGGTAAATTGCATAAAAGACCCAAACAAGCACATATTCTCATAACTTGCTCAAATAATGTCCAAATTGGACCAAACTTGAAACTTAAGCTTGTCACATGATGTCAAAGAACATTTTAGAGTTTAATTTAGGTTTTAAGAATACATGTATGATAAGAAAAAATATTCAACCAAAAAGCAAGGTTAGGGTCCTACAACCATAAATCCCTAATAAGGATTTTGCCCACGAAATCCTACACGAACAAAGATGGGTACATCCTATGCATCTCATCCTCTAACTACGACATTGCCTCCTCCACACTTGATGATGCTATAAAACCTTAACTAAGGATATATCATTCTTCTTCATCTTCTTCACTTTCCTGTCTAGGATTAATACATGACTCTCCACATAAGAAACATCCTCCTCCAACTCAACCTCAATTGGTTGTAGCACATGTTCTGTATCAGGGTGGTACTTCCTCAACATGGAAATATGGAAGACATTATGCAACTTGTGAAACTCTGGTAGTAACTCCAACTTCTATGACACCTTCCCAACACATGTGAAAGTAGGGTTTGATCCCATATATCATGGAGCCAACTTACCATTCTTACCAAACCTTAATACACCCTTCCAAGGGGAAACCTTAAGGTACACACAGTCTCCAACTTAGAACTCGAATGGTCTATGGAGGTTATTGGCATACAACTTCTATCTATCTTAGGCTGCCTTCAACAACTAGTGTATCACCTTGATCATCTCTGTAGTCTATTGTACTTGCTCAAGATCCAAAAGCTGACACTCACATGCCTCATACCAATAAAGAGTTGGCTGACAACATCTATACAAAGATTCATATGGTGCCATATCTATGCTTCTCTGATAATTGTTTTTGTAGGCAGACTATATCAAACTTAGATCTGCATCCCAACTGCCAAGAAACTGCAAAAAACATGTCCTCAATATATTTTCCAAAGTCTGAATGGTCCTTTCTGATTGACCATCCATCTATGGGTGTAAAGTTGTACTAAACCTCAGTTGTGTCCTCAATATCTGTATCTGTATGCTCCCAAAATCTACTCATAAACTATGACCTATGTCATATACTATGGTAACTAGAATACCATGCAAATAAACAATCTATTGGACATACATATGTTATAACTTCTCTATTATATATGTCGACTTGACTGGAAGGAAGTGAGTTGATTTGGTCAATCTATCAACTATCACCCAAATGGAATCATGACCCTTGGTTGTCCTAGGAAGACCAACCACAAAATCCATGGTAATATGATCCCATTTCCACTACAGTATTGGAAAATGTTGTAACGTCCATGCAGGCTTCTAATGCTCTACCTTGACCTACTGACAAATTGGACACTTAGCAACAAACTCTGCTACATAATGCTTCAAACCAAGCCACCAGTACAAATTCTTCAAATTCAGGTACATCTTTGTACTAGCAGGAGGCATCACGTACATTGAGGAATGAGCTTTCTCAATTACTATCTTCCTCAGGCCCTCAACATTTGGAACCACTATCTTATTGTGAAAACAAATTATCCTATCATCTGACTCATGGAAGCCATCATTCTTCCTGCTAAAAAACTCAAACTTGATATTCAATATCCTAGTATCATCTTTCTATGCATCCCTAATCTATTGTATCAAGGTAGGCTCAACCTGCAACTATTCCAACAATCTAGCCAATGTAGATACTTCCAACTATACATTCATCTGGCAAAGTGATATCAACATATCCCTCTTATGACACACCATAGAGTGTAATTGTGCCTTGTATATTGATTATGATGAAGATAACTTCCTACTCAGTGCATCAACCACCACATTCACCTTCCCTGGATGATAGTCTATCGTGTAGACATAGTCCTTCATCAACTTCATCCATCGCCAATGTCTCATGTTTAGTTCCTATTTCAAGAAGATATATTGGAGGTTCTTATGGTCGGTGAAGATCTAACACTTTTCTCCATTCATATAGTGCCTCCAAATATTCAAGGAAAGAACCATTTCTTCTAGCTCCAGATCATGTGTCGGGTAGTTCTCCTCATGTTTCTTAAGCTATCACGAAGAAAAAGAAAACACATTCTCATCCAGCATCAGCACACATCCCAAAACATTCTTTGAAGCATCACAAAAGATGATGTAACCTTTCCCTTTCTGTGGTAGCACTAACACTGGAGCACTGGTCAACTTCTCTTTCAAAATCTGGAAGGAACACTGACACTTGTCATCCCAGACAAAAGGAACACCTTTTGTAGTCAACTTGGTTAGGGATAACACTACAACACTAAAATTCTTAATGAATCTCCTATGGTACTCGCCAAACCTAGGAAACTTTGGACTTTAATCATTGTCTTGGGTTTTTTCCCACTCCAGGATGAACTTCACCTTCTTTGGATCTACACAAACACCCTTATAAGATATAACATGACCTAGAAAGGACACCTCATTCAGCCAAAACTCACACTTTTTGAACTTGGCAGACATCATGTGTTGCATCAACAATTTCAACGTCTGGCGTAGATGTCACCCATGTTGCTGACTGTCCCTAGAGTATATCAAGATTTCATTGATAAACATCACCACAAACTAATCTAGATACAAACTGAACACCATGTCCATCAGATCCATAAAGGTTTGTGGTGCATTGGTTAGCCCAAACGACATAACCAAGAACCCATAATGACCATATCTCATCCTAAAAGTTGTCTTAGGTATATGATCCACCTTGATCCTCATCTGGTGATATACAAACCTTAGATATATCTTTGAGAACAATATAGCACCTCTCAACTGATCACATAGATCATCAATCCTTGGAAACATGCACTTGTTCTTCACTATAACTTTTTTCAATTGTCAGTAATCTATGAATAACCTCATGGAACCATCCTTCTTCTTCACAAACAACATAGGAGCACCCCAAGAGGATGCCCTTCATCTAATGAAACCCTTTTCCAACAATTCCTATTACAATTTCTTCAACTCCTACATCTCTATTGGTGCCATCCTGTAAGGTGCTTGCGATATGGGTTAAGTTACAGGAACAAGATTGACCTCAAAATCGATCTCTCTAGGAGAAGGAACATCATGCAACTCATCTGTAAAGACTTCCTCAAATTCATCACTACATGGACCTAATGGATAATAGTATATCACACCTTGGTATCCACAACATGTTCTAGGAAATATTAACATCCTTGTCCCATCAACTTCTCTACTATCACGATAGACACCAAGAACATAGGAAGAATGTTCTTGTCTCCTTAGAAAACCTAAGAGACATCGCTGTCACGGAAAGTCTCCACCTTGGAACTACTATCCAAAACAACCTTATACTTATTCAAAGTATCCATCCCTAGGATCACATCAAATTCATGCATGTCAAGTGGCATAAGATCCACTTTAATGTTGCGTCCTGAGAAAGAATGCAAGATGGACACCCCTCCTGCAATTCAGCAGAACCAAGAAAAGTGGTTTCTTTCCAAAGGATATAGATCTACTATAAGTAAGAACATAATAACTATTCATCGCCTCTATGGTGATAAAAGAGTGTTTTCCACCCAGGCCAACCAAAACAGATACAAAAGAAGAAGATAAGTCAGAATGTAAAAGTTGCATCTGACCTGGCATGACATGTGGATTGAACACTCCCTCCAACTGATTCATAGCATAGAATCTAGTTGTCACTTGTTGTTGTACTCATCCTCTACCAACTAGTCTAGATGACCCCTCCTACATCATCTGACCGCATTCCCTACATCCACTAGTGATGTACTACTATTGCTAGGAACCTTGCTAAATCTACCTCGACTACTATGTCACTTCTTCATCCTTCATAGGGCAAGTCCACCTCATATTCCCTACTTGCCCACACTTGTGACAAGTCATATAATCATACATCAACCTAGATGGACCTTTCACGAACACAGATGCTGCATTGCATGCTCCTTCTAGTGAAAAGTTGCAACCTCTGCCCTTGCTTGGGAACCACTGTGACAGGACCCATGATCTTGGTTCATAGAAGGTTGAACTCTATTGTGAATACGGTGAAGAAAACCTTGTCTTCTTGAAACTACTAAACAACATCCCTTGAAATTGAGTTGGCCTCTTCTTAGCATTGGCATCACACTTCTTGATAGCATACCTCTCAATCCTCCTCATAGACTCCACAAAGGTAGAGAACCTCTCTCTATTCTCTATAGAAGATGTTTTCATAGACAACACCATGCTCAGAACATTCTCAAACCTTTGAATCCTCTCCTTCACTGTCACCCCCATATGAAGATAGAATGTCAAAAATTCCAAAAACTTAGTCTCATACTCATTGATGGACATCAAACCTTTTCATAACTTCTCAAACTATACTATCTTCTGGTCCAAAAATGTAGCTAGGAAGTAAGAGCGCATGAATTCTCATCAAAACTCATCGCATACTATCACAACTCCCGATCTCTTCTCCTCCTCTATGTACCACCAATGGATAACATTGCACTTCAATAGGTAAACAACATGCTTCACCTTGTCCTCTTCTGAGTTGTTTAAAATCATGAACACCTTCTCAACATCTATCAACAACATATACGCATCAGCTGGGTATGTTGTATGTGCGTACTCGATCACCCCCACACATCTCAACCTCTCAAAGATCTTCCCAGAACCCTAGGCTTCCACATTAGGGATGGCTTCCCTAAATGGAGGTATGGGCACTCTATCTGCTATTTGCATAATCATCGTCATAAGCGATGCAAACATGGACTCAAAGAAGGATTTGCTATATTTACAGAATCAAACTGAGGCACTATAGGCTCTGGCCTCATCTTAGGCACTCTAGCTTCATGTGTCAGCCTCCTATTGCCACCCCCTGGCACAACGTAGCTTCTCTCGACATGTTCTTCACATTCTCCAGACATATCTCCATAAGCATAAGCTATGATCAGTTAAGTTGGATTATGTAAGAACATACACAAAAATAAGTCATATCTCCTATAGACTTAGTGAACCTAAAGTTCTAATACCAACCTTTGTTGTATCACCTTGTCACGGTAAATGAGATAACTCAAAATAAATCTTACGGTCAATCAGTGATCAACCACATAACCAGAAAAATGGGTAAATTAAAACTGATTTAATCATTACCAACATGTTCAGAGTTATTTACATAAAGTTCTAACAACTTACATATTACTCATACCATTATAGGTATTTACACATATGCCTGTGGTCTCAGCTACAACCTATATAAAAAAAGTATATACCACATATACATGCCATATGAAAAAATTGTCACACTGCCAAAAACTAGAGTTGATACACATATCATCTACAAAACATTCCCTGCCCGGACCTGAGAATACATGTATGACTCTAGGACACTCTAACTACTATCCAACCTTCTTCTTCTACTTCTCTCCAAGCTGGTCTTCCTCACCACCACAATCCTAATGACATCACTAACGATCACCTAAAAATATGTGAAAACCCACGAGGTGAGACCAATGTTCCAGTGAGATATATCACTCTCGACAAAAGTTATTGATTACATCAGGTTATATTATTTAAACAAGACATGAAGATTAAATAGATTGAGCAAGATGTAGGCATAACAACATACATGAATAATAGGTATATAAGGGAATATACAAGACTATCAGTTATTAAAAAATTTACTACTCTTAATACATTAATAAGAACTAGAAATATCATAAATAAGGCAAGGGTTAACAAACAATGTGAATCATGTTTTAAACCTAAGTATATATACTGCATGGTTGGGTTATATCTTTTCTTAAGCCCTAAGGAGTTTGAGTTATACCACTCACACTCCAACTGACAACTTCTAAGTCAAAATCAGTGATGTATAAGATCTAGGAGAGTTAGAATCCTAAGATCTCATCTGCCCTCAATTAGTACGAGCCCGTCATAGTAACATATATATAATCTAGTTGTAAAACAGCCTAGTCCACCCTTGGTGTATAGGTCAAGGCACTAGTAACCAAGTTATACAACCCTATCATTTGAGGTACAACCACAGTTGTCCTCAATCACATCACATATACTAAATCATAATCATCTGAGATACGTCCTTGACCGTTCTCCAGCTAAGGTATGACCGCAACCATCCTAAAAAACAATGCATATACTAAAAAATATACAACTCCAAGCTTCCATTAGAGGAATGCTCATTTCACCATCGACTAAGTCAAGAGACTGGAATGGATCTACAACATAGGGTAGTACATGATTGGGGTTGCAATTGATTAGTTGATTCCAATTAGGTGATTTGAGGCTCCATCAATCAAGTTACATACAATCCCTAAAAGAGTTCTACAAAAACATGGCCATTTTACAACTCTATTAGATAAAAAAAACATATGAAATATAATTTTTTATCATATCATCACAAGATACCAATCCTTGTCACATCATGAAGAGGATCACACCTCCATAAGAGCTCGACCATGCCCAAAGGTCATTAAGACCATCACATCATTCCCTATAAGATCATCATTATCATTCCATGCCATATCATAGGCTTTTGATGTTCGTATAGAAACATATTAGGGTCACAACCACATTGAGGGAGTATTGCTCATCAGATCAGTCATATAAGGAAGCTCAATATGATTAACCATCATCACTTATTTGCATTAGGGTTAGGTTCAACAAAATGAGTTAATTTAATGATACCAAACACCATTCAAGTATAAACTCTAATTCTTAGCATTACCATCGAATTATGAATGCATAAGGTTAATCATCACCATCTGATTTCATACAACCAAACTAATGAATCATACTCATAGGATCATAGAACACATCAATCATAAATCAAGAAAACATAGAGACCACATAGGTCAAAAATTCTCCTTGATCACATAGGTTAGGAATTATTGGTGACTACTAGGGTTTAGGATTCTCATCAACTGCTAGGATTAAGATCCTAATCAACCCACTAGGGTTAGGGATACCATTAACCACTAGGTTCATAACACCTTGGCGATTGCTATGGTTTGAGATCTTACTGACCACTAGGGTTAGGAACATCTTGGAGACCACTTGTGTTAGGAGCCTTTGCGATGACTAGGGTTCAAGAGCTTGGTGACCAACATGGGATCAAAGCTTTGGCGACCACATGGTATCTAAACTCATTGACCAACGTTGCTCAAAAATCTTGGCAACCAATCATGATGTCAAAATCTTAGAAACCATCAGGAGTCCAAAACCTTGGTGACCAACTTGAAATCAAAAGCTCTTCGACCACATAGAGGTACAAAACTTGGAGTCACATGGATTAAAACTTCATCGGCCATCATGGAAAACACATATTAGCGACCACAAGGTATCAGTCACATTTGTAAGATCTATGGTTCAATATCTTCAAAGAAAAAGTATGAATCAAGTTCAGAGGTACATCAAGATGGATTATATTCTCAAGATCTACCCTCTAAGTTCAAACCGAGGCAAGGATAAAATCTTTCTACTTGAAACAACATTTTTAGGGTATGATGATGTACATGCAAGGTAAGTGTAAGCAATAGTCATGGAGAAAGTAATATAACTCGCATTAGAGATGAAGATGAAGATCCAAATAGCCAGATAGCTTGAAAATAGAAGGTAGGAACCCTAGATTGAGCACTCCACTCATCCAAGATAGCTCCTTATTCAAAAAGGAAGCAAACCCTAGGTCAAGGAAGCAAGAAAGAGGTGTTCTTCAAGCTCTAGAGAAAGATCCACCATTAATCCAACCAATAAGAAGAAAGGATAGATCGAACCAAAAGAAAAATAAAGGAAAAGAGGGAGACATCATATACCAAGACAAAGAGGCAAAGCAAGTAAGGACCAATCGACCTCAACTAGGATACATCCAAACCCTAGTTCACATGCAAGCAAGATAAGCTAGGCTTCTCCTTCCTTGGCTCCACCTTCTCCACTAAGAAAGGGGGACAAGCTCCAAGAAGTAAGGTATAAGAAGAGAGAGAGAGAGAGATGTGTAAAGAACTTGCTTGCATGCAACAAGGGGGTTATATATGGCTTAGGTGGAAGAGAGAGAAAAGGAGAGGTGGCAAGTCATGCATGCCATGTGTCCAAGGACAAAACATCTCGTCCATGAAAGCATCTCACCCATGAAACTAGGTCCACCACAACAAGAAAACTTGGCGACTAGGATGGTCCTCATTCTTGGTGACAAAGAGGAGTCAGAAAACCCCTTTGTCCACCAAGAATACTGGAGACCCAGATGGTCCACTTTCTTGGTGACCAAGATAATCACAAAACCAACAACTACCAACCCTAGAAATTTTGGGGACCAAGATGAGTTAGAAGTCTCATAAACCCCAACACTAGGTGGATACATGAAACCTTGCCTCTACAAACACTAGGTGGCCACATGAAACCTTACCTCTGCCAACACTTGGTGGTCCATCGGGTCCAAACACTTGAGCTCAAGCATAGGGTTAAGGAATTTATGAGAGCAAACCCTATGTCAACACAAGACTAGATGTCACCACTCAACCCAAGATGTTACAAGAACCCCAAAGCAAAACTATATTAAACATGACACGAAAAAATGTGAGGCATGGAAATCATGTGAAAAACTACAAGAAAAACCCAAAATATGGGTAAATTTCATAAAAGTCTAAAATAAGCACATATTCTCATAACGTGCTCAAACAATGTCGAAACTGGACCAAACTTGAAACTTAAGCTTTTGATGTGACGTCAAAGCACATCTTAGAGTTTAATTTAGGTTTAAAGCTTATATTTATGATAAGAAAGTATGTTCAACCAAAAATCAAGGTCAGGGGTCTTACATTTCTAGACATAAAATGACTACACTCATCACATGTCGTTCATTGTACTTTGACATCATCCAACTTGATGTTTGATAAGGGTTAGAATGAAGGTGATGCCCAGGTACATTGTGACATATGGGGATTAAATGTGAGTGATGTAGATCGCATTTGTCCCTCCTACTAGAGTTGATTTTTGGGCCACTTGATAAGCGAGACTGAGAAATGTATGGCCATACTCATTTTAATCAATATATAATATGTAATCTCACATGCATCTCAAAGAGTCTGCTCTAGTTCAAGAAACATGGATCTAATGTTAAGAGGATGATGTTTCCATTCCTTGAGTTCAATCTGGATATCAAAGACATAGGAAATATATGATCACTATAACACTAATCATAGATCGTAAGTTGAAGTTATTCTCCAACATTCCAATTACTTGGGTAGCAATGATGTGTTTCTAGATACTGCTCATTACTTGTGATGTCAAAAATTAGTTATGGGCATTCACTGCTAATACAATTTGGGACCTATAGGGTCATACACATAGGATGAAACTATAATAGGAGTTTACTCATGAATAAGGTTTAACTTGATTACTAAAGTGTTTAGGTAATCAACTTAAACAAAAATTGGTTCACTGGAATATGAAATGACTAATTCAGTAAGTGAACTGACTGGTTTAAAAATAAGAACCAACCAATTCAGATTATAAACCGATCGGTTGGGAAATCAGTAAGACTAGACAAGGATTGATGATACATCATGTTGTGCATTAATCGGATATTAAAGCCAGTATGTTTGCAAATAGGAAACATAGTGAATCAATCGATTCATGTGTTGAACCAACCATTTCACATGTGGATTGACCACTTAACTGATGAATTGACCTTTTAATCATTTGCATCTTCCAAAAAATTCATAAATTTTTGTCTCTTTGATTACTAGATGATCTAGAAACCCTGACCCTGGCCATCCTATATAAAGGGGGGCAGTCTAGGCTCTCATTGACACAACAACAAGATCCGACAATTGTTGTCCTCTCATAGTTATGGTAATGAGAGAGCCCGAGAAAGTCTTACCCATAAAAGGGAGAGACAATGATGTGACCCAGACCCACTAATCCATGGTTAGGGTCCTCCAAGGAGATTAGTTTATCCATCAACTTTTAATCACTTAATAAAAACCAGTCGTAACTTGTTGTTTTCTCAAATATTTAGTAACATCACTTACTAAACGACAATGTCTCATTCCAACATAACATTAAGGATATAAGAGAGTTCGACTACTACATATAAGAAACAATTTAACACTTAATATATATCATGTACATTTCATTACAAACTTCTCTCTTTTCTCACTCTCTCATTCCCAAGATCCAGAGGTAGGATAAGAGACAATATTTCTATTCAAACTACTTCTTCTTCAAGACCACTATTCTATTCTTGATAAAAATTGACTTCTCTCCCCTCAAGAAGAGAGCATCCTTTACCTATAAAATTGTTTAGTAGGTTGATGAGCTAGTAACTCAGTGAGTAGAAAATCAATAGGTAACCAAGATATTTATAATGTTTATAATTGTTAAAACATAAATACAGAAGTATGAAGGCATTGGCAGTTTGAAACTGTAAATCAATCATCATAGAAGTTAGTCTGATATTAAATACAGAAAAAGGATAACCTAAATCCATTCACTTGATTTTTAATCCACTTTTTATGCCATTGGACCCACATGAGGTGTACCACAACATGTGGAAGTATCGCAGCAAGCTACAATCTCACTATACAAGACTTAGAAGCATGCTCGGTGTTACAACCCTCTTCTATCTTTGTTGGTAATTCTATGGATTTAAGATAACCTTAATGCTTGTTTTTCTTTTATTAGTAATATGTTACCTTATGCTTTTTCTTAACTTTGGTTATCTCGAATACTTGTATGAATCATAACTTAAGCATATCACAAGATCCAGTGTTTTAGTTTATATAGGATTAGCCCATACATATATGTGGGAGGAGGATTAATGATGCTTGGGTAAATAATTAGTAAATAAATTATAATTTAAAACACTATTAAACTAATAGTGTACTATTGTAGAGAATTCAATTACTAATCTAACTCAAATAAATAATGAACCAAATTGGAGTTAAAATGAGTGAGTTATGGCCTTTTTAATAACATCGATAGTTTCTCAGCGACCATCCATAATTGGCTTTTTTAGTGACTCCAGAATGGGATTTTTCAAAAACCATCGAGGCCTAGCAACCAATGGTCGTTGAAGGCCCAACAACCATCGATAATTGCCACACAAGATAGTGAATCGTACAATGATCATAGCTCATGCTATACATATTCATTTTCAATGAAACAAAGTGCATTAAAATTTTGATTCAAATCCTCTATCTTATCAAACCCTTAGGCCATAAAAAGAATACCTGGAGGTCGTTTTCTATGGCGATTTTTTGGGAAAAAGTGAAGAATAGGTGTAGATCGATGAAGTAACAATGAATTCTTCAAGGTAAGTAGTTCTAGACTGTAGATACCTTCTTTTTTGCCTCTTTGATCCATTGAGGGTCTTCTTTTAAAATCTCTGGAGGTCATGTTCCTATTTATTTCTTCATCTTGTACCTCCAAATGATCAATTAAATTCTATTTTTCCTAATAATGATCAGTTTAGAATGAGATCTTAAGGCCTGAAGCTTGATTCAGACTAATGTGAGATAAGATCCCAGTTTAGTTGGTGAAATGGCTAAGATCGATAATCTTGGATGCGATGTGTGATGGAAAATCACCTTCTAATCCTGATTTACCACATACAATCTATATTAATGACTTTCTAGTGTTTAAATCTTGCTCTGTGATGATTGTGAAGAAATTGATAAATCTGAGTAGTCATTTCCTATAGTATAAATGCTTATTTAATCATATGATAGTGTTGTAATATTATATCAAAATTTGCTACATGAGTTGTTATAAATGACATGTGATGAAATGGTATAAATAGAGATATCAAGGAAGTCAATTTGCCCTAGTCCAGAACTAAAGAGTTGAACTATGGTATATGAGAAGCGCAAAAGTTGCTAAATGATTTATGTGCTTAATATGTGATGCTTAATTGAAAAAGTTAGGGTAGCCATTAGTTGTGACCCTGAATCTTGTTTAATTCATTAAATGCCATTAGGCGTTAGATTCCTTGGACACTGTATAATCCTAACAGGAGACCTGCACTATTAGGAGGAAACATGCTTCCTGACTGGAGCTCTCACGTAGGTCTAGGTAAGCCGAAGTGCACTAGTTCGTGCAAGGGTCTAGTACAGTGAGGGTGACTCCTTAAATGATTGGTATCCAACACCAACCGGGAATGTCAGTGGTACTTGAGTTATGAGTTGTGGTTATCAATGGACACATTCGGTAGGTCCACTAGTGTAGAAAAAGCCGAGGGATTTGACTACCCGCTTGAGTACCCAAGTTGAGAAGAGGATTTTGAGATATTCAACCACTCACATTAGCTATCGAGAGCCAGATGTGGTGAAGTCAGCAATAGGCGTGCTATTGAGACTACAAACTTAGGATCCCAAGATTACTTCTAAGTCTTATCTAATGAGATCATAGCTTGTTGTGATACTTTCACATATTGTATTGCACCACATGTGGTCTAGTGGCATAATAAATGGATTACAAATCAAGTGAATGGATTTAGGTTATCCTTTTAATATATTTAATATTAATACAACTGTCGGATGATTGATTTACAACTTTAAACTATCATACTTTCTTACTTCATACTTCTAAATTTAATATATTTAATATCCTTTGTTTCCATTCATCTCTATCATGGGTCATATTCTAGTCAAAATGTAGAGATTGAAAATCTATCTTTATAAGATTTTCCCATGTTAATTTAGGCCTTCCTCTTCAACTATTAATTGTGCTTGACTCAATGCATTGCTTTGTATAGGCGCATTAGTCAGTCTGTGTTTCACATGTCCATACCATCAGAGTCGTCTCTTGTGCAACTTGCCCTCAATGCTCACCACCCCCACTTTATTCTTGATATAGTCATTTCTCAAGCAATCTTTTCTTGTCTTCCCACACATCCATCTCGGCATACACATTTCAACCACATTAATCTTGTTGGGAACTTGTTTCTTCACCACCCAACATTCACTCCCATAGAGCATGGTTGACCATATAGCTATTCTATAAAACTTGCTTTTTAAACTGAGAGGGATCTTCTAATCACATAATACTACAGTTGCACTCCTCCATTTCAACCGTCTTGCGGTGATCCTATGAAAAATTTCATTTTGGACATCCCCATCTATTTGAATAATAGAACCCAAGTAACAAAATTTATCACATTTTGGTATATCTACTCCTTCCTACTTGGTTCTACCATTTACACTATGAGATTGAGTGAAATTGTAATGCATATACTCAATTTTTCTCCTACTAATCATCAATTCATTTGATTCTAATGCCTTTCCATAAAGTTCAACTTTATCATTCAATCCATCTTTAGTTTCATCTATTAATATAATATCATCAACAAATAACATACACCAAGGAATATCATCCTAAACATTCTTTGTGACTCATCCACAACAAGAACAAATAGATATGGGATCAGTGTGGATCCTTGATGTACCCCAACTATGATAGAAAAAGTTGGTGTCTCTCCTCCAGGAGTCTTCACACTTGTACTAGAGCTATTATACATGTCTTTAATCAAGTTGATGTACTGGATTGGCACACCCTTTTTCTTCAAAATCAACCACAACACTTCCCTAGGTACTCGATCATAATCCTTTTCAAAATCAATAAAAACCATATGAAGATCTCTTTTTCTTTCTCTATACATCTCCATAAGCCTCCTTATTATAAAAATAGCATTTGTTGTTGATCTTCTAGGCATTAAACCATTTTTTTTGTTTTCTATCTTCGTTATAGATCTTAGCCTCTTCTCAATAATCCTCTCCCAAAGCTTCATTGTGTGACTCATCAAATTGATACCTATGTAATTTGTGCAGCTCTAAACATCACCTTTTTTCTTGTAGATGGGGACTATATTACTATTTCTCCACTCATATGGCATCTTCTTGATCTTTATGATCTTGTTAAAGAAATTTGTTAACCATATAACTCCTTCACCTCCCATACTCTTCCATACATGGATGAGAATATTGTCTGGTCTGCATTCCTTTCTCATTTTCATATTTTTCAAAGCAATTTTTACCTCAAATAGTGGAACTTGTCATGTGTAATTGTATTTCTTGTGTTCATGTCACACGAGTCTCTAACATTATTTATAGTATCTCCATTGAAAATCTTATTGAAGTCATTTCTCCTTTGGTTCTTGATATAATCGTCCTTCACCAACACTCTACGATCTTCATTCTTGATGCATTTTACTTGAATCAAATCTCTTCCTTTCCTTTCTCTTATAGTAGACATTTTATATGTATCTCTTTCCCCTTCTCTTATGTCCAACTTCTCATATATATAATCAAAATATCTAGACATTACCTCTTGAACAACCTTTTTATTTTATTTCTTTTCCTGCTTGTATCTCTAGAATGTTACATCACTTCGAGACCTGGGCAAGCTCCTATACATCACCCTTTTAAGTTTAATAACCTTATGTACTCCATCATTCCACCGCCAAGTCTGTTTTTGTAGAGGCCTACAAACTTTGGACTTCCCCAAAACCTCTTTGGCAATTTTTTTAATGCATGATATCATGTTATGCCAGATAGTTTTAACATCAGACACCAAGTTCCAAGTTCTCTCCTTGATGAGTTTATCATAAAAAAGTCATTTTCTTTTCCCCATTAAGATTCCAACATTTGATCCTACTATCTTGGTTTTCATTATGCTTACCTATATTGATATTCATTTCAATATCCAAAACCACTAACCTATGTTGGGTCATGATTTCTTTGCCAGGATTCACTTTACAATCCATTCCTAGTTTACAATCCACCCACCTCATAAGGAGATAATCAATTTGGCTACAATTGTGCCCACTCTTGAAATTAAATTTATGAGATTCTCTTTTCTTGAAATGGATGTTTGTCAAAATCATATCATATGTAACTATGAAGTCTAATATGCTCTTTCCTTCTTTGTTTCTACCTCCATATCCAAAACCACCATGAACTCTCTCATACCAAGCATTGCTACTCCCCACATTGCCATTTAAATCACTCCCAATAATGAACTTCTTATATGTCAGTTTTCTCTGCATCTCTCCATCCATGTCATCCTAAAACTCCTTATTAGCCTCCTCTCTAAGGCCAACTTGGGGGGCATAGCCGCTAATAATGTTAAAAATATTTTCCCCAAGAACAAACTTGATAGATATGATTCTATCATCCATCCTTTTGGTCTTGACAACACCATTCTTCAACATCTTATCAACAGTAATACCTACACCATTTCTATGTCTATCAATATATGTATACCAAATTTTGTATCATGTGTCTCCAATCTATTTACAATATTCCACTATCCATTTGGTTTCCTACAAACAAGCAATATTGACTTTATTCTCATCATTGTATCCATTATCTTTGAAGATTTCCTTATCAAAGAGCCAATATTCCAAGATCCAACTCTAATATTTTTTTGTTGAAATTTGCTTCTTTACCTCCCTTCATAAAAAGTGTTTCCCTTACACAATCTTCACTACATCTGGGCAATGATGTAATGGGACAAGCTTCTTTACCCACACCTATCTAAGATGTGGTAACCTTGCATATTTTTCATTACATTCAGGTGATGATGCAGTGGGACTAGCTTCTTTACTCACACCCATACCAGATGTGGAAACCCTTGTCTGTCCATCAACACAACTAGGTTCCATTGTATCAAAACCCCATGCATATTTACCACTGCTTCCGGGTGTCGATGCAGTGTGTCTCTAGGTAGGGATGCTCCAAAATATTTTTATAAGGATCCATGTCATAGAAGGAGTGACAACTTTTATGGTCGTGTCAACCTACCACCAACCCTACTCCTTTACTCGACTTGGTACCAGATACATTTGAACAAAATGTATGAAACATAGGTGGAGTTAATCTCTATCAATAGTAATCATTATAAATATCTCAGTTAACTCTTGATTTTCTACTCAATGCTCTAGTGCTCATCAACCTACTAAACAATATTTTAGGTATAGAATTAGCTCTTCCTGAGCAGACAAAAGCCATTTTTTTATCAAGAGTTGAACAGAGGTCTTGAAGAAGTAGTTAGAATGGATAGACGGTCTCTTATCCTTACTCTAGATCATGGGAATGAGAGAGTGAGAAAAAAGAGAAGTTTTTAATGAAATGTACATGATGTATATTAAGTGTGAAACTCTTCCTTCGATGTTATAATCAAACACTATTGTATCCTTTAATGCTATGTTTAATAGAGATATTGTCAATCTGTTAAATGATGTTACTATATATCTGAGAAAAGAAAAAGATAAGGTTGATTTTCTATAAGTGATTAAAAGCTTATTCTTAGTAGCAATTCCTTCTGGGTGAGCCCTAACCCTATATTATTGGGTTCTGTTTGCATCAACTTGTTGGTATCAGAGTGTAGGTTAAACCTAAAATGAGTTTACATTTGGGACAAGGGTGATAAGAGACCAATTGGAATAGGATGATTTCCCTATGGCACTGCAATTTTATAATATATACGTTCTAGTATGGATATGCAAATGGAAGGAAGAGGAGTGTACATGGTAAGGAATAATCTAAGATCCATTATGGCCCTAACCCTTGAGTAATGGCTCAAGGTGGAGAAAATAGGGATGAAGGAACAAGGATGTACCATGTTTTTCTTAAGACAAAAGAAAAATATAAGATGAACATGAGTTTTTCATCTCCTAGTTTGATCTGATGAGATCCTATGAGCTAGTGAATAAGATTGGTGGGACTAAATTCTCTAGAACAATAGATACAACTGTGGTGGAGGTGTGCATTTTATAATTTGAAAATGCTTTTCATCTAATGGAGTTATGAGAGGATAAGCAAATCAATCATGTAGTCTATCTACTCAAGGGAGATGTTGAGTTCTGGTGGTGTGGAGTTGAAGCTAAGAGGAGAAATACAGTGATGAGAAGGAGGGACTTAGTGGATGAGTTTCACCTTCAGTATTTTCCTCCTACCTTCCTAAGTGATAAGATCAAACAGGTGGAGAATATCAGACAAAGTAGTATGACGATTGGTGAATATGAGGCATATTTCAATAGGTTGGATAATTTATGCCGGCAACTTGTGTGTGATGATGTAGAAAAGTGTTGAAGATTTCAACAAGGATTAAGATTAGAAATTAGACATACTGTATCAACTATTGATCGGAGAGACCGAGAAATTTTTAAAAATTTGTGGAAGAAGAAAGATGTGTAGAAGAGTTAGTTAATGTTAATAAACAATTTGAATGCAAGAAAAGGTCTAGAGACTTTAGTAGAGGAGGACAAAGTAGTTGTAGATACATAGGAGGTGGTAGATTCTTTTCCAAGATAGGATGAGGACTTGGTTGTTTTGAGAGATAAAGATCTAGATCTTCGCCAAGTGGAGGAAGGCCCATTTCCAATAGATGGAATACACTACCCAGGTGGGGACCTCCAACTAGGTATTTAAGATCATCAGTGTTAGTGGTAGACCCGTAGGGATAGGATGCAGCAATGTGTGACAATTGTGGTAGGATACACTATAGACAGTGTTGGGGAGTCACTACTCAAATGTGATATCACTATGAATAGATAGGACACATAAAAAGGGACTTCCCAAAGCTGCAATATATTTTAGAACAAGGTTCACAATTACAATTCCAAACTTCGTAGAGGTAAGATCTAGTTAAAGGGGCAAGTTCTTCAGTTCCTTCAAGTTCTAGAAGGGAGCACCTAGTACTAGTAGTGGACAATTAGGACAACTTGGTAGAGGGAGATCTACATGATGCTTCTTCTCAATGACACATCTAAATATGTAGTCTCGCCCAAAGTTGTGACATGTGATATGCTTCTCTTTAGCAACATTTATGTTATTGTATTGATAGATCCTGGTGAGACACACTTACATTCAAAGATTTATAGTTAGTGGATCAAAACTTTTAACACGTGATTTATCTTATGAATTGTTTTTAAGATTTTCAATAGGTGAATCATCAATTTTGATAGAAGTATGTCCTAGATGTCAATTGAGCTTTAGTGTGTATAAAATAGCAATTAATCCCATACCCTTAGATATTATTCTTTTCAAATTATTTTGGGTATGGATTTCCTTGAGACATATCATGTCCAGTTACATTGTTGGAAGAAAGATGATATCTTTCAACAAGGTGGATTTTCATGTGTCTTTACTGGAGATAGAAAAGTCTTACCCACATGTATATTATCAACTGTTGTAGCTGATAAGATGATGAAAAAGGGGTGTGAGGCCTTTTTAACACATATGGTGGATGCTAGGGTAGAGAAAAGAATGATAAATATAGTATATATTCTAGTAGTATGTGAGTTTCTAGATGTCTTTCATGATGAGTTACCAGGTTTACCACCTGAAAAGGATATTGACTTTGAGATACAAATTTTACCTGGAAGCCACCCAATAGCATTACTTGTCTATAGAATGGCACCTAGAGTTAAAGGAATAAAAAACTCAGTTACAGGAGTTTTTGGAAAAGGGATTTATTCAACCTAGTAGATCACCTTAGGGAGCTCCAGTATTGTTTGTGAAGAAAAAGGATGGAACCATGCCGTTATTCAAAGACTAAATACAATTATATAAGATAACCATTAAATATAAAAATCCTCTGCATAGAATTGATGGCTTGTTTGATCAACTACGCAAAGCAACAATCTTTTCAAAGATATACCTTATATCTGGATATCATCAATTAAGAATAAAGGCATATGATGTACCAAAGTCAGCATTCAAAATAAAATATGGACATTATGAGTTTGTAGCTATGTCTTTTGGACTAACAAATGCCCCTATAGATTTTATGGACATTATTAATAGGGTCTTCAGACCGTATCTAGATCAGTTCATAGTAGTATTTATATACAATATTCTTATATATTCTAGAGATACAGAGAAACATGAGCAACATCTGAGGATAGCCCTATAGTTGTTAAGGCAACATCAACTTTATGCTAAGTTTAAAAAATGTGAGTTTTGGATAACATAAGTATCTTTTCTTGGACATGTTATATCAGGAGAAGAAGTCGGTCTTGACCCTAAGAAAATGGAATATGTTCTACTGTGGAAGAAACCTACGAACCCTATTGAGATCAAAATTTTTATGGGGTTAGCAGGATATTAGGAGGTTTATAAGAAATTTAGTATAATATCAACACCTCATACACACTTAACAAGGAAGGATGTACCTTTTGTTTAGTCAGAATCATGTGATAAGTGTTTTCAAACATTAAAGAAGAAGTTAACCAAAACACCAATCTTGATTTTACCAAAGGTAGGTAAAGGTTACATGGATTTCTGTGATGCATCCATGAGAGGTTTTAGGTGTGTTCTTTTGCAAGAAGGGAATGTGCTGGTGTATTATTCTAGACAACTTAAGAAGAATAAAGAGAACTATCTTACACATGGCCTTTAGTTGGCAGTAGTAGTACATGCCTAAAGACATGGTGTCATTATCTTTATGGTGAATCATATCAGGTCTGTACTAATCATAAGAGTCTAAATTACATATTTAAACAAAGGGATATCAACCTAAGACATTGCATATTATTGGATATTATAAAGGATTATGATTTCACCATTGATTACCACCCTAGAAAGGCCAATTTTTGTGGTAGATGCTTTGAGAAGGAAGTCAACATCATCTATACGAATATTTTCTATGGCATGTGTAAAAAGAGAGATGTTAGTTAAGATGAGAAAGATGTATTCAGATTTGAACATGTCTAAACAAGATGGACTGATTGCATAGATGCAGGTTAGACCTACATTTTATGATCAAATCAAGGAGCTTCAACATAGTGACAGAGAACCCCAATAGATCATGCATGATATGACATAAGGAAAGAGAATAAAGTTTAGATATTTGGATTATGGGTTGATATACCAACATGATAGATTGTGTGTGTCAGATGACACTGATTTAGAGAAATAGATTCTTGAGGAAGCTCATTCTTATATGTATGCAATGCATCCAGGAAACACAAAGATGTATAGAAATCTTAATGAACTATATTGGTGGTTAGGTATGAAGAAGGAAGTGGTTGAATATTTATTCACGTGTGGTGTATGCCAGCAAGTCAAGGCTGAACATTAGAAGTCGGTATGTTCTGTACAATCACTTCCTACCCCTGAATGGAAGTGGGAGCTGGATTTTATGGTTGGATCACCTAGGACACCATGTGGTTTTGACTCTAAATGGGTAATAGTAGATAGGATAACAAAGTCTTCACACATTCTACCAGTTAAGACAACATGGGATATGATAAAGTTAGCCAAAGTATACATAGATGAGATAGTTAGACTGTATGGGATACTAGTTGCTATAATATATGATAGAGATCCTAAATTCAAATCTAAGTTCTGGAATATGTTGGAACATTCCTTTGGAAAAAAGTTGAAGTTTAGCATGATATTTCCTCCTCAAATAGTTGGATAGTCAGAAAGGACAATTCAGACCCTAGATGATATGCTGAGAGCATGTGTTTATCCATTCAGTGGCAGTTGGGAGGATCATCTTAGTCTTATGGAATTTGTCTATAACAACAATTACCATTCCAGTTTAAGCATGGGTCTTTATGTATCTTTTATATGGAGAAAATGTAGACCTCCTATTTGTTGGTATGAAGTTGGAGACAGACAAATCCTAGGTCCAAAGTTGGTGGAAGAAACAACAGAAAAGATATATGTGATCAGACAACAGTTGAAGGTTGCATAAGAAAGACATAAAAGTTATGCATAGAAAATCCATAGACCACTTTAGTTTGAGGTTGAAGATGAGGTTTATTTGAAATTTTCACCATGGAATGATGTGATGAGGTTTTACGAGGCAAACTAACTCCTAGATACATGGGACCCAATGTAATCATTCAGAAAAGTGAACTAGTCGCATATAAATTGGAGTTTCATTCTGAGTTCTCCAACTGCATAATGTGTTTCATGTATCTATGTTGAAGAAGTGTCATTCTGCCACAGAAAAGATTATAAACCCATATCATGTATAGTTGAGAGACAATATCTCCTATGTTGAAGGACTAGTTTAAATTCTAGATCGCATTATTCATAATCTAAAAAGAGGGATATACAACTAGTGAAAGTTCTTTGGAGGAATCATGGTATAGAAGAAGCTACTTGGGAAGTAGAGTCAAAGATGTGTAGTTGGTATACAATATCGAGACAAATTTTTATTAGATGGGAAAAATTCTTACAATCCTCTTCTAGTTTACTGGTAATTCTATGCTTTTAAGATAACCTTAATGCTTGTTGTGATTGTATTAGTAATATATTACCATATACTTTATGTTAAATTTGGTAATCTCAAATACTTGTATGAATAACTCAAAATCATGAGTTAAGCATATCATAAGATCTGGTGTTCTAGTTGATAAAGGATTAGTCCAAACATATATGTGGGAGGAGAATTAATGATACTTGAGGGAATAACTAATATATATAATTTTATTTGAGAATATTATCAAACTAGTACCTCAACATCGTAGAGAATTCAATTACTAATCCAATGTGAGCCAAATTGGAGTTAAAATGAGTGAGTTATTGCCTCTTCAGTAACATGTACATTTTCTTAGTGAACATTGTGAATGGGCTTTCTTAGCGACTGCTAAGTCCCAACAACCACTGAGGTCTATTGAACTGTGGTCTCTAAAGGCCCAACAATAGCCGAGAATCGCTGTACAAGATAGCCAACCGTAAAACTATCATAACTTGGGCTGCACATATTTTTTTCCAATGGAATGAAATTTGTTAGAACCATGATTCGTTCCTCTCCATCTTCTCAGACCCTTCATCTTACAAAAAGCAAACCTTGAAGGTGACTTCCGGGTTGATTTTTGGGGGAAAATGTAGAACAGTTGTAAATTGATGAGCTAACCACAAAGTCTTCGTGGTAAGTAGTTCTAGACCGTAGATACCTTCATTTTAACCTCTTTTCTCCACTGAGGATATTCTTTTCAAATGTTTAGAGGTTCTATTCCTACTTCTTTCTTCATCTTCTACATCCAGATGACCATTTTAAGTCCATTTTTCCTACTGATGATCAGTTTAGAACGAGATCATGAGGCCCAAATCCTGATTCAGACTCATGTGAATTAAGATCTAAGTTTAGTTGGTTAAAGGATAAGATCAGTAACCTTGGACAAGATCTGTGTAATGACCCCGCCTCCCGGTAACCCCCAATTAAGGGAGACCAAGAGATCAAAGCCATTATCCCAATTAACAAGATCAAAGGTTCGACAAATAATCAATAACAATTATCAAATTTTACCAACTAAACTAAAAACAGGTATAAAATAAAACCTTGCATACCTTTTTAAAACTTTGGTAAACTACTCTATCCACAGCCTGGATTCAATCTATATAATCCTCCTTGTACATTATTTCTTATTTCCACAATGTGTAACTTTACTGTTTGTTCTTTCAATTGTTGTACCTAAAATGCCGACAAATAAAACGTTGGTCAACATATAGGAATATGTTGGTATGTGGGAACAAAAAAAATTTCACAAATATGGCGAACAATTTAATTATCACAATCAGGGTAATTAGCAAACCAATTTACATTTTCAATATGTCATTCTCCACCGCTTTTGCCCTAACCCAGGAATAGCCCTCTAGTGTTTCTCTTTTTCCATTGACTTAAGGCCACCTTCTCAATCCCGAGCTTGGTGCCTGGGGGTCACCTCTCATGGTGCCCCATAGTCATGCAACATAGACCACCTTCTCATTCCCGAGCTTGGTGTTTGGGGTCACCTCTCATGGTGCCCAATGGTCTACCCCCTTGGGCCTGACCTTTATGGCATCTTCCATCAGGGTGGCATGTAGGTGTGAGAATACACATGTATTTATAATTGTGATAACCATAGTGACTTTATAATTGCAGTATGAACATCCAAAGTGTTTAGTTTCAATCAATGTGATTAACATTCTGGGAAACCTTTAGGAAAACTAATGTGATTAATCATAATTAACCACATACTTGTTAGGCTGAATTGAGATAGAAGAGTCCAATCAATCAAGACATCCAATCAAGCAAGTACAAGAAGCCTGAAATTACATTCCATTCCTTTTTATCAAAATCTATCCAAACCATCTTGCTACTTAAGGTTTCTATTCCCTTTTAGGATTTCTACCTCTTTTTAGGGTTTACTTTGCAATTAGGGTTTTTACTTCATTTTACTTTTTTAAACTCTAATTTCTCATCTATCCTTCATGAAAGTTATTAAGGTTACCTTTTAACAACATATAACCTTAATTTTAGAAACAACACAATTAATCATCAATTAAGTCCATTGAACTTCTTTTACATTAAAGCTACCATTTTTATCCCTCTTATTCCATGACAAGATCATTATGCTCTTTTATCATCAATTCATAGTTCATTATGGTCTAATTCACATATGAATTCTAATTGTCATTAATTCTACCTTTATTCATTAGAAAACCCTCATTCCTACAATAAATTTATTTATCCACAATTAGAAACCTTTATACTCAAAATAGCTTAGAATCATCAAATCTTAACTTTATTGACGATTTTGAATAATTAAAGCCATTAAGAGTCGCATTTACAAATATTACGGTTTCAAGGTCCATTATAGTATATTCATGCACATGAAACTCTAAATTAAACCAATTACGTGCAAAGTTCATCTTTTTTGTTCCGAATGTTCCTTTTTATCATTAACAAGTTAATACCTACTTTAATCATTCATAAAATTGTACTAAGTATATTAATAATCTCAAAATAGGGTTTCTTAATCTTTAATTCATCAAAGTTGATAACTTACACTACTTTTCGAAATGCAAGAGGAATTATATTCTATATGCATTTTTATTGGATTCCTCCCATTGTTTTGAGCAATTTTCATATTTTATATGTACTAATCCGAGCTACGAATAATTAACTACGAATTTTGCAAGATATTACTTACCAGAGCCAATCAGAGCACGTCAAGTGTCCTGCTCCATGCGACATTGCTTGCATTAGGTGAAAACATAACCGAATGACATTTATACCCTCGGATACAATCATGAACCTTCATTGCTCGGAGGGGCATAAATTTCCAACCCGCCTTAGTCACCCTCAACCTCGTGAACCCTAGTCTGCGGCCGACTGTAATGGCTTGAGGGGTTTCATCCTTGTTGGGTTTTAGGGGAGACAGAGAAGGTAGCAGAAACAAAAAATTTCTCCCCCAAACCCAGCACGAGGAAACGCGTCAACGTCTATATAATAGGAAAGGATGGTTTGTGGAATCATACCTTGTCTCGAGGCTTGCTCGGCGACAATACCTCGCGCAATGCGCGGTCTTCAACTCCGGTCTTGGACGGTGTCTGTGATGCTCTTGGTCGCACCGGGACTGACGACTCCTCCTCCTACCGGACTGTCAGATGACAGTTGTCCTCCTGAGCGGTAGTGTCCTCCCGCCTCTGTAGTAGTCCACACGGACCACCTGGAACTCCACACTCCTTGTCCCACAAGGAAGTGGAAGGAGTCACACCCTCCTGTTGATGTACTAGTCACCAACACACTCTCCTGCCTCCAGTTGCAACTGCAGTTGTCTTTCCCTTACTGCACCTCCCTTTTGCGGGAAGCACTTGCTCGGGCTCTCTCTCGGTTACTAAAACCAGAGAGATGGACAACTTTACAGAGCAACTGGTTGCACTGAAGTGTACCATGAGAAGCCCCCAATACCCCTATATATAGGAGGGTCATGGGACAGGGTTCTCCATCTCGGGCAATACGGGACTAAACACAGGAGTAGAAGGGTTCGAGGTTCTCCACAAAAAGCAACCGGTTCGCAACCTGAAACGATCGGTTCACAAGTGAACCGATCGGTTCGGCCATTGAGCCGATCGGTTGGACCTGAGCCGATCATTTGGGGCACTCCAACCGATCGGTTGGTGCCCTGAACCGATCTGTTCATGGTCCTAATCCGGCTCAAAAAGACTTTCCTTGTTGCGTTCCCAATTGGTATCGAATACCAATGTTATTCCCAATCGAATTGGGCAATTTGAAACCAAAGGAAAATTCTTGCCGACATGACTTTCCCAACTTATCGGTTGCACCAGTTGAGCCGATCGGTTCAACTCTTGAATCGGTCGTTTCAACCTGGGTATGAGCTGATCGGCATGGACACTCCATCCGACCGGTTCAACAACCTCAGCCGACCATTTCATCACATGAGCCGATCGGTTGGGAGCACAGGTTGGGCAAAATCAGTCAATTGTGATTTCAATCAATCCGATACTCCAATCAATGCGTCCAACACCTTGAACCATATGATATTGAGCCATCGACTGATTCAGTGTTTAATTGAACTACTAAACTCCTTTAGTAATCAATCTAAACATTGCTTTGTGGACAAAACTCCTCTTCCAGGTTAAATCCTATGTGTGTGACCCTACAGGTCCATTTCACGTTGGCAGTGAAAGTCCATAACACTTATGACTTCACAAGCAAAGAGCGGTGTCTAGTCACACATCATTGCTACCCAAGTGAAAGTAGAAAGTTGGAGAACAACTTTCATCCTACAATCCATGAATGGTGTTACAGCGAATGTATAATTCCTTTGTCACTGATATCCCGAATGAACTTGAGGCATGGAACAGTCATCCTGTCAACATTCATTCACTTTCTTGATCTCAGAGTAGATTGAACAAGATATGTATGACATCAATATCACATTCTGATTCACACATGCGTGCGCACACCTATCTCAATCCTACTCATCAAGTGGCCTTGGATATCAAACTCCCTCAGGAGGGAAAAATCCCATATCTATCACTCACCTCTCAAAAGCCCCATGTGTCAAAGCCACCCAATCATCACCTTTATAACAACCCATGTTTCAAGATTGCGTTTGATGATGTCAAAGTGTGCCCAACAACATGTGTTGAGTGCAGTGATTTTAGGTCTAAGAATCACACTGACCACCATCACTGTGAGTACTGACTGTGACTACCATGTCATGGTTCCATGTGTCAAACTCACGGTGGGTCTGTCTGGTACACTTGTTCTCTAACAAGTACCTATGTGTTTGGTTTGATATCTCTATATCATGACTAATGAGATTCTGTCATCAACCAACACCACAATCTAGTCTTATGTGTCATTGTTGTCTATCTACCTTCCATAATGACATCCGACTAGGGACATAGCAAGAATGTACAAACTCTTAGCATCCGTATGATCTCATCGTTCAGGTCCTTAACCTGAAAACATACATCATTGAGTACTGTCATTCTCTAGACATTCAGTCTGTTCTATCACTATCTCAAATGACTGAACCAGAAAGAATTGGAAGCTTGCCTTTGATGTTTATCAAATCAATCTTAATGTATCCCACCAATCATCCCATGATTGTCTCTCAGGGCATACATACCAACAGACTCCCACTTGCACTGCGAGCCAATCACTTTTGAATCATATTCATAGTGATCTTCAAACATGTCCCACATGTTACTGTGCTCTAGTGCCAACATAGTGAGTAATGGCAACACCTTGCCAAAGTCAGTTTTTAAAATGCATGTCTCACATCTCTTCGTTGTACGTCACACGTATGAGATGGAGTTGCCGTAATATTCGATCTAGTATTCCTTTGCTAACCTTTAGCCACATTGCATGATCAAGGATTCCAGACTTGTCATCAATGAGCGGAATATCTATAAGTTCATCTCATGAACTTCCAGATCCATATAGTATCCAATGATGTTCTCTAACACACGGATACTCGACATTTCCTTTTAAATGGCTTTATTGGAACGTTTCCAATTATCAACAAACTTTTACTTTTATACATCCTATGTATATTTTGCGATTTTTTTTTTGTATTTTCAGAAGTTCGCATCAATGTAACTCTTTACATCGAACTCTTCCTGATCTCCATAGAACTAGTACTTCACAAGTACTTATCAAGCTCTCATGGTATTCCAATAACCCTTACTGGAAGCAGACAGACATCCACTCGTTATGTCCCACATACGAGTTATCAGGATGAGCACATCATATTGTCATGTCGTACATACAAGACGATGAATGCATTTTATTCTTGCCATGTCCATACATGCAAGATAATGGGATGATTACATACATGATAGATCCATATCTATTCTTAGTGTTCCCATTCTTCATAAGAATTGGACACTTGGCCTTGGGATACTAACTCCATGTAACATGGACAAGTTTTCTCCCACTGAATCTGAACCCTTCAGTACAGATTGCCAATGTAAGCTTTCTCTTTTCAGGTCAAGAGGTTTTCGAGAACTATCTCTATAGATCTCTATTCCTATCTCATAGGAAACTTCTCTATCTTCCCTAAAGATAATTTCCACTTTTGGATTTCCATTCTAGAACATTTCCATTTCACATCAACATGTGGAATGTGAATAAGCTCCCACTAAATCACAGATCCCTTCTTTATCTTTGACATATCAGTCAAACCCTTTGACTATATCATCAAAGTAAAGATCCAATTCTGAGTTGCTTGTACTCAATCAATCACATTGATCAGTCCATTGTAACTTATAGACTTCATTTGCATTAGTGGATTCACAAACCTTATAGGTTGTGTCACGTACACATCCTTGTTTTATTCCTCATAGGAATGTGGTTTTAGTATCCATATGCCAAATGTCTTAGTCATTAAGTTGCAATCAACAAGCATCATCCTTCTCAAATGTTATCCATGTGTCTTAACACTTAGGACTTATTCGTACTTATGGATTTTCATCCAATGGGTGCTACCATCAAGGTCATACCTTATGGTTTACTTGGAAGTCATTTAGGATGTAATGGTCATAAACCATAACTCAAAATTCAGTTCCTCATATTCATCTATATGGTTGACTCATCATATGAACAACTCATCATATGAACAACTCATCACGTAGATAATTGAGGTGTGTCTGTTAAGAATATAAGAACTCACAACCCTTGTGATTCTTAATGTCCTTTAGTAGTGTGGGGTATTCTTTATTTAAGAAGAATTCAGTTATTTGATAATCATTCTCTAACTCCTTAGAGTATGATTCCTTCTTGATTTAGACATCACCATGCCTTAATCATGAGTTCACTATGATACACTATCATAATCACTCATAAGGATCTCAAACATTTGGTCCAAGTATTTTATTCATTGATCTCATCAAGAATTAACACTACCAAATTTGTACCTCATCTATGATATTCTTGAACATTTCAAGATATTCATATTGGTATTTCTCTAAACACCATTTGAAGTTTTAGCATTCACTCCAATCGGTATGTAAATACATCACATGTATTATACCTAATTGGATAATCATTCTCCCACTACCATTAGTGAAGATTGATTAATCATGTACAAGAGATTCAAGTCTCTTATTGGTTCTCTAACCAAAAGAGTCTAGATTTATCCATCACATGGAAACTAGAAATGAATTTCTCATGATTGATGCTAATTTGATTGTTTGAGCTGTCAATAACTTTAGGTATCATTTTATCTTATGCATACCACGTATCACAAGATAAATAAGGCATTGCCACAAAGATCATATCTTTAAGATTGAAACATCAACTTTATTAATTGCCATCATTGTCATACAATATGCAAAAATAAAGTGTTTCCATCTATTGGCAAATATGAAATAGCAGTTCTCAACTCTATTCCGTGCCCTTTAGGCTAAAATAAACTGAAAGATACTCCCCTCTATGGCAGCAACACTTGCTCCAATGATGGGTACTTCTTTCTTGGTCCTTTCACAAAGGCCATCACTTCTTTGAGGATCTTGCATATCATATATGATAGATCCATATCTTGGTATCATATACCTCCGATAAAGAAGCGGTTCATTTCATGATACCTTAGGTGGAGATTTCCATCCCCTCCTACATCTTCTTTTGTTCTTCCAGATATGGAGGGAAATTCCCTCCTACACCTTTTCCCCATGTGCCTTGAGGCTGAAGACGGCTTGGATTGCTGGCTAGCATCAGAACACTTCTTTGCTTTGCCCTTGTCCTTGCCCTTAAGATTTACCTTTTCTTTGATCACATCAAATATTATGGTTTATCTTTCTTCATCTTTGCCTCTACTATCCTCAACAGGTCCAACAACTCTGTCAACGCTTGTCAAAGTTGTTCATGTTGTAGTTTATCACGAACTGTATGATTCTTGCAACATTTGCAGTATCATATCAATAGCCAACTCTTGGCTCAGAGGGAATCCTTCTTTGTTAGGTCTTTCTACATACCCAATCACATTGAGTGTGTGAATACCTTACTGGATCTCCTTCTGTCATGATATACTAGGACAGTGCCTTGGAGACATCATATGTCTCATGTTGTCACTACAACATCAAGCACTCCTCATCAATGTCATCCTCGGTATGCTTCCATAAGCATACTTTCAGCCATTGATGTGGTGGGATCGAGTTTATCTGTTCTGGTATAACTAGGACTTAGAGCTTTCTCTCTTTGATTGAGAACACTTCTCATCATCCTAACCAGTTGTGGAATTAGTCCCATTTAATTTGTTGGTCTCAAAGACCGATCGCAAATAAAGTGATTTGTTGATTAACCATTTATCTTAACAAAAGGAAATATATGCAATTTTAGTCCAAAACTCTTTTGACTTATGTGATTGATTTGAAAGGTTGACGATAAAATTAGGCCTTTAATTGATTATCGCTCCCACTATTTTACTTCAAATTGATAGCCCTCACCATCAATTCGAAAGATTGTAGCGTACAACCTTCTAGTGGGCAAGATCCTGAAATCCTCTAAGTCATGAGTCAGCTTTGGCTGATCGCCCACAACTTAGATCTCTCAGGTAGGCAACCCTTGCCAATTGCATCATATGCAACTCTTGTTGAATGAACATGCACAACACATTGCCATGAACATTCCTTGCCTCTGGGCCTAGATGCTCTAAGAATCACCAGTTAAGTCTAACCCAAAAGTCGACACGGTAGAACATGCACCCTGTTTTGGCAGAACCTACATGTCTACCCTTCACACTTCCACAAGATAGACGGCGCACCACGCTTTGGCGTAACCTACGCTTAGTCGATCGAGCTTTTCATGTGTGCCGCTAATGGAAGGCATATAAGACTTAATATTTTAATGAGGGATTTGGTTTTTATATACATATACATATCCAATCACCACAATACATAGTACATATCATATACATGCTATATCCCATAGAAAACATGCACAAATGATAAAAGCGATGATTATGGCCATCCTAATGTGATTCCTCGAGCCAAGAGGAATCACGGTCATCTAGGTCTACATCACATGCAACCTGTACAAGATGAACATCTGTGCCTTGCCATCCGAGTTGATCAACTCATCACATGAATGATTTGTTCTCTCCAGCCGGTCGTCTGGGTGCCACCAGCCGATCGGTTGGCTCCTCCAACCGATCAGTTTGCCCGGTCGTCATGCATCTCATCATGTCCGCCACCCGCTCATCTCGCTCCTCGAATGGTCATCAACCGATCGGTTCACTCCTTGAACCGATCATCTGGAACGTCAACCGATCGGTTCACACCTTGAACCGATCGTTTCAGCTGTCGTCTTGATGTCCGTCGGTCTTCGACATAACAGGAAATAAAATCTATCATGTTTATTACATTGCTTTAAAAGGGAAACACCGAGTTACATTCGGGGGGAGCAAAGGTAGGAAAGAATCTCAAATTATTTCGAGTTACATTAGGAATAAGAGAGGGAAGATTTGTGTGCAGACCGAGATGCAAGCAACCACAAACAACCACACACAGATAGGGTTTTATAGGCCATAATCATGCTACACACATCCACCACAAAACTCATTTAAGGGCTACGCGTATCGAGTGCATTAATAATACATATCATATATGTAATTTGGGATTTGTGGATTTAGGATTGGACATGCATAAAGCCGATATTATTCGCATCGCATGCAATAAATAAAGGCGACAAACCAAAATCGATCATATCGATATTCCTAAAATATAGAGCAGTTGACGTGGCTCTGATACCACTATTGGGTTTTAGGGGAGACAGAGAAGGCAGCGGAAACAAAAAATTTCTCCCTCAGACCCAGCACGAGGAAACGCGTCAACGTATATATAATAGGAAAGGATGGTTTGTGGAATCATACCTTGTCCCGAGGCTTGCTCAGAGACAATACCTCACGCAATGTGCGGTCTTCAACTCCGGTCTTGGACGGTGTCTGTGCAGCTCCTGGTCGCACCAGGACTGACGACTCCTCCTCCTACCGAACTGTCAGATGACAGTTGTCCTCCTGAGCGGCAGTGTCCTCCCGCCTCTGTAGTAGTCCACACAGACCACCTGGAACTCCACACTCCTTGTCCCACAAGGAAGTGGAAGGAGTCGCACCCTCCTATTGACGTACTAGTTGCCAACACACTCTCCTACCTCCAGTTGCAACTGCAGTTGTCTTTCCCTTGTTGCACCTCCCTTTTGCGGGAAGCACTTGCTCAGGCTCTCTCTCGGTTACCAAAACCAGAGAGATGGACAACTTTACAGAGCAACTGGTTGCACTGAAGTGTACCATGAGAAGCCCCCAATACCCCTATATATATAGGAGGGTCATGGGATAGGGTTCTCCATCCCGGGCAATATGGGACTAAACACAGGAGTAGAAGGGTTCGAGATTCTCCACAAAAAGCAACTGGTTCGCAACCTGAAACGATCGGTTCACAATTGAACCGATCGGTTCGGCCATTGAGCTGATCAGTTGGACCTGAGCCGATCGTTTGGGGGCACTCCAACCGATCAGTTGGTGCCCTGAACCGATCGGTTCATGGTCCTAATCCGGCTCAAAAAGACTTTCCTTGTTTCGTTCCCAATTGGTATCGAATACCAATGTTATTCCCAATCGAATTGGGCAATTTGAAACCAAAGGAAAATTCTTGCCGACATGACTTTCCCAACTTGTCGGTTGCACCAGTTGAGCCGATCGGTTCAACTCTTGAACCGATCGTTTCAACCTGGGAATGAGCCGATCGACCTGGACACTCCAGCCGACCGGTTCAACAACCTCAGCCGACCGGTTCATCACATGAGCCGATCGGTTGGGAGCACAGGTTGGGCAAAATCAGTCAATTGTGATTTCAATCAATCCGATACTCCAATCAATGTGTCCAACACCTTGAACCATATGATATTGATCCATCGACTGATTTAGTGTTTAATTGAACTACTAAACTCCTTTAGTAATCAATATAAACATTGCTTTGTGGACAAAACTCCTCTTCCAGGTTTAATCCTATGTGTGTGACCCTGCAGGTCCATTTCACGTTGGCAGTGAAAGTCCATAACACTTATGACTTCACAAGCAAAGAGCGGTGTCTAGTCACACATCATTGCTACCCAAGTGAAAGTAGAAAGTTGGAGAACAACTTTCATCCTACAATCCGTGAATGGTGTTACAGCGAATGTATAATTCCTTTGTCACTGATATCCCGAATGAACTTGAGGCATGGAACAGTCATCCTGTCAACGTTCATTCACTTTCTTGATCTCAGAGTAGATTGAACAAGATATGTATGACATCAATATCACATACTGATTCACACATGTGTGCGCACGCCTATCTCAATCCTACTCATCAAGTGGCCTTGGATATCAAACTCCCTCAGGAGGGACAAATCCCATATCTACCACTCACCCCTCAAAAGCACCATGTGTCAAAGCCACCCAATCATCACCTTTATAACAACCCATGTTTCAGGATTGCATTTGATGATGTCAAAGTGTGCCCAACGACATGTGTTGAGTGCAGTGATTTCAGGTCTAAGAATCACACTCACCACCATCACTGTGAGTACTGACTGTGACTACCATGTCATGGTTCCATGTGTCAAACTCACGGTGGGTCTGTCCGGTACACTTGTTCTCTAACAAGTACCTATGTGTTTGGTTTGATATCTCTATATCATGACTAATGAGATTCTGTCATCAACCAACACCACAATCTAGTCTTGTATGTCATTGTTGTCTATCTACCTTCCATAATGACATCCGACTAGGGACATAACAAGAATGTACAAACTCTTAGCATTCGTATGATCTCATCGTTCAGGTCCTTAACCTGAAAGCATACATCATTGAGTACTGTCATTCTCTAGACATTCAATCTATTCTATCACTATCTCAAATGACTGAACCAGAAAGAATTGGAAGCTTGCCTTTGATGTTTATCAAATCAATCTTAATGTATCCCACCAATCATCCCATGATTGGCTCTCAGGGCATACATACCAACAATCCTCCCCTTCCCTTTACCCCTAGAGCACCAGTGAAACCTCATTGGCCTCCACCGCTCTCCGCCGCACATGTGGAGATCCCAATCTATGGCCGAGGTGTATGGAGTCGTATCTGGCAGCTGCGCCCACCACAGCAACACCTGCATGTCTGCTGGCCGTTTTGAGCGGAGATGGAAGCAAGGGGAAGGTAGCTGGCTACCCGAGGCCTCTGGGGTTGCATCGTGCCTTCATCAAGATCCACTACAGCCACCAGTTGCCCCCAAGACAGCCCTATGTTTTCTTGGTTAGGGTTTAAATGCCAAAAACAAGAAGAAGAAGAAGAAGAAAGGAGGGTACGTGGGATCTCTCTCCTGGACTCGGCCCAGGGCTCTCTCTCCTTTTATAGATGAGGGTAAGAACGTCCTATGATGCTTGCTCATGAAGAAATGAGGTCCTTTCCCACTAGGAATCAGATTCCTTCATGAAAAAGCAAGCTTCTCTCTCTTAATAATCCTTTTGATATTCTTTATTATTTTGATATTTAAGAATTCGAAAATCCTCTTACTTATTCTCTTCTATACTTGCCTTTTAATCCATTGATCATGAAATTAAGTTTTCCTTAAGTAGAAAATACTTCTTTCTTAACAAAACCACATAATCCATTAATAATATATTCACATTATATTCTTATTTTCTATTATTGGTATTTTTTCTTTCTTTTTCTTTATTAGGACTCGTTGGATCCCAAGAAACTCAAATATTTTGAAATTCCTTTTTAAGGATACTTATTATCCTTCTAGTTACATCTATATTCATTATTTCTCATTAACTTGTTTATTTCCTATTAACATATCTCCTTTTGAGGATTTCTCTTTATCTTTCTTTTTATTTTCCTCATTGGCATTCCTTTTAATATTAGAAACATAATGGATACGAAAATCCACCAAGGATAACTCAATTATGCCTCTTTCCACTTATTTTCCACATTTTATCATTGTTTTTAATTTCTTTCTTAATAAAGAAATATTTAATTGATCTTTTCTTTTCCTTTTGCATTATATTTGCAACTTTGGACTCCTCAGACCCCAAGGAACCCAAGAGGCACAGAATCCACCTTTGGATTACATACTTTTGCCTTCTAGAGGTTTCTACATTTTTCTTTTCTCCATTTATTATTAATAATGGAGTTTCTTTTGTCTTTTCCTTGTTATTGGGCCCAATAGCTAATAAAGCCCACAAAACAACCATCAAGGCTATTGTAAACAAAATCTATTTATTCAAAACAATTTATATAATTATTTGTTCAAATATCTTTAATATGAGAAATTACATTTCTCACCAAATGAACCCAAAAATTGGGGTTGTAACATCCTTCCCCTCTTATAGGAATTTTGTCCTCAAAATTCCACCAGGCACACAAATAATCAAGATAAGCCTCTCTTATGTCCATCAGGGCTCCCATGTGGCTTCACCCTTTCCATGGTGCTTCCCAAGAACCTTCATTCTTCCATCTGAGTTCTTTCTTACCTCGGTATATCGTACCCTCATAGGTGACTCAAGACATTTCAACCTCTCAAAAGCGGAATAGGTTCAGGGCTCAGCACATGGCTTGGGTACCTCACATAGTACTCTAGATCAGACTCATGGAACACATTATACGTCATGTTAACCTGAGGGGTAAGGCTAAACACAACCATCTCCACCAATCCATCTCAAATGGACCCATATATCGGGGACTCAGCCTTCTCAGTTGTAGCTTAGAGGGGTTGGATTTTCTGATCACATACTTTGCCACAATGAACTACATGTTAGTCTGCTTTGCATCATCTCATGACTCATGTCGCCTCTGGCTCCCTCTCAGCCATTGTACGATCAAAGCGACTTCATCTATACCCACTGTGGTTCTTTTCTGACCTTCTCGAGGCCTCCTTCACCAACATCATCTTCATGAAGTGGTGACCGACATAACCTCCTTATAGAACTTCTTGCATCCTGATAAAGGCTATGGTGGTTAACATCACATTTTAAGAATTGCCTCTATGTATCACCCTGAATGAGCACACATGCTCTCATCAGACCCTCTAATCTGGATCATACTGACCATTAGTATGGGGTGATAAACTGTACTGACATCGAGTTCTTCATGTATCTACTTCCACCTAATGGAAGTGAACCTTTAGGTCCTACTCAAGAACTTTTGAACTCGCATCATGGTGTAGTTGAACCATCTCTCTCTCGTATAAGTAGTTCAACCCGATTTGTCCCTTGACAATACTCTTTCTTTCTCTTGTTATCTAGGTAAGGCGATTTACCATAACCCACATTGTATCTTGACCTCCCTGGGTCAAGGGGAGACTTACCACAACATCCATAGTGGTGAACTCCCATTCCCTCTCAGGGACTCTTTATCCTCTATGCCAAAGCACTGGGTTACAGGTGTTCGTCCTTCACCCCTGGTCTTGCATGGCCACATGCCACATGCAACTTCATATCAAGCATCCAAAGTGCTACTATCACTTACTATCTTTGTAGTACCATGGTGTATGGTGATCTTAAAACCATGATCTCCTATATGTCATGATTCCTCAAGATCGATTCCTCAAAATCCCTAAAACACTCCCATCAGGGTTTTATTACCTTCCTATCCAAAGAAGTGTATCTGAGGTTCTACCACCATCCTTCCATTGCATCAAAGAGTAGGCTGACTAACCATTAACTTGATCAATCAGTATCGTTGCATCTGAGGGTTAGCCAAACCTATATTCTAGTCTCTAGCCAAACTAGGCAGCTATATCTCCACCAGAGCATCCATCACCACTTCACATCCTTAGGTATTAGGTAATGTTGAAGACATACACTTCCATGTATTCCACTTATCATCTCATCTCAAACTCTGAGTCTATCTTCATCAGAACACTCTGAGCTCATCCTCTTGGTTATCAAACTCAACCTTGTATCACTTGCAAATTCCACATAGCTCATGATAAAACATTCTCACAAGATGATTACCTTAATACTCTTATCATTTGTACCTATCGTTCACTTTGCCAGGGTATGTTGTCGTCTTTCTCCTCATACCTCATAGCAACGTTCCAACCACATCATCTTTATCCTTGGTGTATGGCATGCGTACTATCCTATCTTTCACTCCCAAAACAAGAGGAAATAAGCATTTGACGGCCGTCCAAATACAAAGTTATTCCTGTTCCAAGAGTAGAGATGGTACATCCCACCTTGACAGTACACCTTCAAATCTAAGTTGAAACGTGCAACTTATGTCTCTACATCACAACCATCATGATATCAAAAATTACTTCCATGGAAAACTAGTCTCAAACTGACTGGGGTTTACACACGATCATTGGTCATCTCCTCTAGGTCTATAGGGTGCTGACACTTTTGGGGTCATCCCTCTTCCCTCATGCATCTAGAGAGTTCCCTACTCATCTGCCCTTTGGGTCCCATGATTTCATGAAGGTGATCAATCTCCTAACCCATGGCCCTCAGACAATGATAGTTCTTACCTCTCGACCCTATGGTCATGTGCAACTAGGGAATTAGGCAACTCCTACTTCCATCAGTCTTATCCCTACATAACCCTAGGATAGACTTAGCATTCTAACATAGTACATGTCCAGCTTAGAACCTTACCCAAACCTTCATCATCTCTCTCTGCATTCTCAGGCTGTCTTTCATCCTTTCACAGGGGTCATAGCGACCTACCTACCTTGGTCAAGCCCCATACTGGTTACCTCCATGGTAACACACCCACATGCACATAGAGATGATTATCTATGAGTCTACAGGTTCATTCTCTTACCATGTACTCTTCACTTAGCTTCTCAAGATCCCCTGAAACCTCTTTAGGTTACCTCAAAACCAACAAAATTGGTATACACCCTACAAAAGGGTCCCTCTCCCAGAATGGGAGGAAACTACACCTCTTGATACCAAAGGTCACAAACGCCCTTATGTTTAGGGTCTACATCCACATGGGCATGCTTAGCCCTAGCAAGCTACTAAGGGACAAGAAGACACCTACAAAAACATGCTAGGTCATACTTCTTCTCATCCTCAACATTGGATCAAGATCATACCTTCCCATGTCATCAACTTAGCTTTGGGGGGTTTCATCAAACCTACCTTAAACTTAACGGGTTTCTCTTTCCTTTAAACATGAGAAGTACCATGCTCAAATCTATTGAAACTAAAACCTCATCATGAGCATCAAGTACACTACTTCCCCTCTTAGGCCTAGGAACCCTAGGTTCACCTTTCTGATGTCCAACTGTCTGCTCAACTTTTAAACCATGAACCAAACATGTCCAAGGTATGTCATGTACTCCCATGATCCTTTTATTCGAGCCGCATCTCATGAGAAACCAACAAGGTACAAGGCCTCATATCTTGCTACATAAACCTCCTCAGGGTCTAAGTCACTCTTTGTCTCATCTCAGTAGGTAAACTCCAATACCATAGACACATAGGTTCCAGAAGAATCATCCTCTCTTTAGGGTTTGATTCCTCTAAAGGCCACTAAGATATCATCAGCCTCTAGGGATCAAGTCATGAGGCAACCACAAACACTCACTTAGGTCACATCATCCTCAACTCCCTACTTTTCCTCATATCTCAGAGTCTAGGCTTCTAACCTTCCTGCTCAGGGTCTTGCTCTATCTCTCTCTAGAGCTATCCAAACAACCATCCTCACTATTAGAGGTCCTCTCTCCATGAAGAATCAAGCTCACAAGCACACCTCTACGTGGGTGAAGTCTATGTTCAAACTTACGTTTGCTCGAGGTTATTCATATCTCTTTATGCTTATCTCATAAGCTATCCATCATGCTTATTGGCCAGGGTTTTCGACATACTGCCATACCACTGACGTACTCTAGGTGCATGTTATCCCCTACTTGCATAATCCTATAGGGTTTCTATAGGTTCTTCACTAACCTCATCAATGAAGGATCTATCCTTCACTCTAACACGCACGCCCCTTTCCAGGGATGGGTCACCAAAGGTACTAGGTTATCTAACCTCTCATGGCTCATATGGCATCCCAAGGTGTGTCCATCCCAAACACTCAGTCAACCATGACATCTAACTCATTATGTCATCTCTCTCTCTAACCTTCACTTAGGGTTAGGGTTAACATCATCCTCAGAGGATGTGCCAGGTCTCTACTTTTAATGGATATCTCTACCTCTAAGACTAACTCTCTCTTTACTTATCCTCCTGACAAGAAGGTCTACCCTCAGGTCTCTTCTGAGGGCATGACAACTTATGTCATACGACCTAAGCATGTATCTACTCTTTAGTTTGCGCTTAATATATTAAGCTTATGTCCATGACATCTTATTTACATGCTTTTCATTAATTTGGTGGAGGATTCCTTAAACCTTATCAACCTTACCCATACCTTAAGAGGGTGAGGAAAAGAGAGAAAACCCTAATCCTTATAATCCTTAACAACATTTGAGTTGAGAGGGGATGAACAAGAGGAGAGAGTCCTAAAGGTATCTTATTTTGAGTCCAATCCTGAGACTTTGGCCAGGCAGTCACACGGATCTGGGAGTCCTCATATTCTGTCTAGCGGTGCAGAGGAAAATCTTGCCAACCCTCAGGCGTGATCCTTTTCTAGACACCTCTATCTTTCAGAAAATCCTCTAATAACTCCCTTGGGTTCTACAGAGTTTGTAAAATTTAATAATTATTATAGATTAAATGAGGAACCTATGCTCTGATACCAATTGTAATGACCTCACCTCTCGGTAACCCCCAACTAAGGGAGACCAAGGGACCAGAGCCATTATCCC
This sequence comes from Alisma plantago-aquatica, assembly GCA_963693085.1. Classification (NCBI taxonomy): domain Eukaryota; kingdom Viridiplantae; phylum Streptophyta; class Magnoliopsida; order Alismatales; family Alismataceae; genus Alisma; species Alisma plantago-aquatica. Next base: position 751,847,309 of record OY856410.1, read on the forward strand.
AATTAACAGGATCAAAGGTTTGACAAATAACCAATAACAATTATCAAATTTTACCAACTAAACTGAAAACTAGTATCAAATAAAACCTTGCATACCTTTTTAAAACTTTGGTAAGCTACTCTATCCACAGCCTAGATTCAATCTATCTAATCCTCCTTGTACTTTATTTCTTATTTCCACAATGTGTCACTTTACTATTTTTTGTTTCAATTGTTTTACCTAAAATGCCGACAAACAAAACGTCGGTCAGCATATAGGAATATGCTGGTATGTGGGAACAACCAAAATTTCACAAATATGGCGAACAATTTAATTATCACAATCAGGGTAATTAGCAAACCAATTTACATTTTCAATGTGTCATTCTCCACCACTTTTGCCCTAACCCTGGAATACCCCTCTAGGGTTTCTCTTTTGCCATTGACCTAAGACCACCTTCTCAATCCCGAGCTTGGTGCCTAGGGGTCACCTCTCATGGTGCCCCATATTCATGCAACATAGACCACCTTCTCATTCCTGAGCTTGGTGTCTGGGGTCACCTCTCATGGTGCCCATTGGTCTACCCCCTTGGGCCTGACCTTTATGGCATCTTCCATCAGGGTGGCATGTAGGTGTGAGAATACACATGTATTTATAATTGTGATAACCATAGTGACTTTATAATTGCTGTATGAACATCCAAACTATTTAGTTTCAATCAAAGAGATTAACCATCTGGGAAACCTTTGGGAAAACTAATGTGATTAATCATAATTAACCACATACCTGTTAGGCTAAATTGAGATAGAAGAGTCCAATCAATCAAGACATCCAATCAAGCAAAGTACAAGAAGCATGAAATTACATTCAACTCCTTTTTATCAAAATCTTTCCAAACCATCTTGCTACTTAAGGTTTCTATTCCTTTTTAGGATTTCTACCTCTTTTTAGGGTTTACTTTGCAATTAGGGTTTTTACTTCATTTTACTCTTTTAAACCCTAATTTCTCATCTATCCTTCATGAAAGTTATTAAAGTTACCTTTTAACAACCTATAACCTTAATTTTAGAAACAACACAATTAATCATCAATTAAGTCCATTGAGCCTCTTTTACATTAAAGCTACCATTTTTATCCCTCTTATTTCATGACAAGATCATTATACTCTTTTATCATCAATTTATAGTTCATTATGGTCTAATTCACATATGAATTCTAATTGTCATTAACTCTACCTTTATTCATTAGAAAACCCTAATTTCTACATTAAAGGTACTTATCCACAATTAGAAACCTTTATACTCAAAATATATTAGAATCATCAAATCTTAACTTTATACATAATTTTGAATAATTAAAGCCATTAAGAGTCACATTTACCAATATTAGGGTTTCAAGTCCCATTACAGTATATTCATGCACATGAAACTCTAAATTAAACCAATTACATGCAAAGTTCATCCTTTTTGTTCCTAATGTTCCTTTTTATCATTAACAGGTTAATACCAACTTTAATCATCCATTAAACCCTACTAAGCATATTAATCATCTCAAAATAGGGTTTCTTAATCTTTAATTCATCAAAGTTGATAACTTACACTACTTTTCGAATTGCAAGAGGAATTATCTTCTATATGCATTTTTATTGGATTCCTCCCATTTTTCTGAGCAATTTTCATATTTTATACGTACTAATCTGAGCTACGAATAATTAACTACAAATTTTGTAAGATATTAATTACCAGAGCCAATCAGAGTGCGCCAAGTGTCTTGCTCCATGCGACGTTGCTTGGCGTAGTTGAAAACATAACCGAATGACCTTTATACCCTCAGTTACAATCTCGTCTCTTCATTGCTCGGAGAGGCATAAACGTCCAACCCACCTTAGTCACCCTCAACCTCCCGAACCCTAGTCTGCGGCCGACTGCAACAGCTCAAGGGGTTTCTTCCTCCCCTTCCCTTTACCCCTAGAGCACCAGTGAAACCTCCTTGGCTCCTCCGCCCTCTGTCGCACCTGCAGAGATCCCCAGCTGTGGCCGAGGTGGCCGGAGTCGGGCCTGGAAGCTGACCGTACCGTAGTAACATCTACAGGTCTTCTGGTCGTTTTGAGCATATATGGAAGCAAGGGGAAGGTAGTTGGCTGCCTGAGGCCTCTAGGGTTGTGTCGTGCCTTCATCAAGATCCACCAAAGCTGCTAGTTGCCCCCAAGACAGCCCTCTGTTTTCTTGGTTAGGGCTTAAATGCCAAAAACATGAAGAAGAAGAAGAAGAAGAAAGGAGGGTACGTGGGATCTCTCTCCTGGACTCAGCCCAGGGCTCTCTCTCCTTTTATAGATGAGGGTAACAACGCCCTATGATGCTTGCTCATGAAGAAATAAGGTCCTTTCCTACTAGGAATCAGATTCCTTCATGAAAAAGCAAGCTTCTCTCTCTTAATAATCCTTTTGATATTCTTTATTATTTGGATATTTAGGAATTCGAAAATCCTCTTACTTATTCTCTTTTATACTTGCCTTTTAATCCATTGATCATGAAATTAAGTTTTCCTCAAGTAGAAAATACTTCCTTCTTAACAAAACCACATAATCCATTAATAATGTATTCACATTATATTCTTAATTTCTATTATTGGTATGTTCTCTTTCTTTTTCTTCATTCGGACTCCTTGGATCCCAAGAAACTCAAATATTTTGAAATTCCTTTTTAAGGATATTTATTATCCTTCTAGATACATCTATATTCATTATTTCTCATTAACTTGTTTAATTTCCTATTAAAATATCTCCTTTTGAGGATTTCTCTTTATCTTTCTTTTTATTTTCCTCATTGGTATTCCTTTTAATATTAGAAACCTCATGGATACAAAAATCCACCAAGGATAACTCAATTATGCCTCTTTCCACTTATTTTCCACATTTTATCATTATTTTTAATTTCTTTCTTAATAAAAAAAATATTTAATTGATCTTTTCTTTTATTTTTGCATTATCTTTGCAACTTTGGACTCCCCGGACCCCAAGGAACGCAGGAGGCACGGAATCCACCTTTGGATTACATACTTTTTCCTTCTAGAGGTTTCTACATTTTTCTTTTCTCCATTTCTTATTAATAATGGAGTTTCTTTTGTCTTTTCCTTGTTATTGGGCCCAATAGCTAATAAAGCCCACAAAACAACCATCAAGGCTATTGTAAACAAAATCCAGTTATTCAAAAAAATTTATATCATTATTTGTTAAATATATTTAATATGAGAAATTACATTTCTCACCAAATGAACCCAAAAATTGGGGTTGTAACAATCTGTGAGTGGAAAATCACCTTCTAACCCTAATTTACCGAATACAAACTCAATTAATGACTTTCCAGTGTTTAAATCTTGCTTTATGATTATTGTAAAGAAACCAATAAATTTTTGTTGTAATTTTCACTAGTAGAAATGCTTATTTAATCATATGATAGTGTTGTAATATAATAGCGAAAGTTTCTATGTGAGTTGTTATAAATGATGTCTGATGAAATGGTATAAATAGAGGCATCAGGAAGATGGGTTGCCCTAGTCCAAAACTAAAGAGTTGAATTGTGGTATATGAGAACTGCAAAAGTTGTAAGATGATTTATGTGCTTAATAAGTGATGCTTAATTGAAGAAAGTTGGTGTAACCATAAGTTACAATGTTGTATCTTGTTTAATTAAATATCACTATATGTTAGATGCTATGGACACTATATAATCCTCACATGATATCTATTTTGAGGAGGAAACATGCTTTCTGACTAGAGGTCTCGCATAGGCTGAGGTAAGACAAAGAACACTAGTAGGGTATAAGGGTTTAGGACAGTGAGGGTGGATTCCTTAAATGATTGGTATCCAACAATAACTGGGGATATCGTTAGTGCCGAAATTATGAGTTGTGGAGATCAATGGACATCTTAGGTAGGTCCACTAGTGCACAAAAATTCAGAGGGCTTTGACTTGGCTGCCTAAGTACCCAGGTTGAGAGGAGGAGTCTAAGATGTCTGACCGCTCCCATTATCTGCCAAGAGCCAAATGTGGCGACGCCAACTATAGGAGTGGTATTGAGATTACAAACTTAGGATCCCAGATGCTTCTAAGTCTTGTACGATGAGATTTTAGGTTGTTGTGATATATTCACATGTTGTAGTACTCCCCATGTGGGTCCAATGGACTAAACATCGAGTGAATTGATTTAGGTTATCCTTTTACTACATTTCATATCAGTAAAACTTCCATGATGATTGATTTACAATTTTAAAGTGCCATACTTTCATACATATGAATTTAAGCTCTATCAATTGTAAACGTTATAAATATCATGGTTACTTATTGATTTTATACTCACTTTTCCAATACCTCACAACCTACTAAATAGTTTTTTAGGTAAATGATTAGCTCTAGCTAAGGAGACAGAAGTCAATTTTTATCAAGAGTACAACAAAGGTCCTAAAGAAGAAGTAGTTAGAATAGATAGTCGGTCTCTTATCCTTCCTCTAGATCCTAGAAATGAGAGAGTGAGAAAAGAGAGAAGTTTGTAATGAAATGTACATGATGTATATTACATGTGGAACTCTTTCTTCAATATAATAGTCGAACATTGTTATATCCTTTAATATTATGTTTAACCGAGATATTGTTAGTTTGTTAAATGACGCTATTGTATATATGTGAATAGAATAAGATAAGGTTGTTTTTCTATAAGTGGTTAAAAGTTGATGGTTAGTATTAATCCTGTAACATCCCAAATTTTGGGTAAAATAAAATAAGGGTCTTAATATAAAGTTCTTGAATCATTTGGTTTAATTTATTGGACCTTAATTCAAATAACCCTAGTAAATAGAAATTTATATAATGTACTTTCTCTCTCCCGTTAATTTAGTCTATTTATTATTAATATGTATATGGGCCCGAATGGAACTAATTTTCATTTAATGAATTTAATAAAACTAAACATAGCCCTAAGTGGCCATAAATGGAAAACGTTACACAAAGTGGGGATCAATTTTTAATATATTTCAGTGATACCAGACACATAATGGTAATAACTCATGTTTTGGGTCAACAAAGTTGGAAAGTATTGATGTAAGAATTATGTAGGGCCCAAAATACTCCTATGGCCCAAATTTGAAGTCAATCTAACGTAGTTTGACGCCTCAACCAAATGTGGAAAGATTCGACATAGTTTGTAAACCAAATTTGTTGTTTATGCACTTATTTAACTTAGACATAGCTATGTTTATGATTTCATAAATGTGTCACATGATCTTCTTTGGGTCAAACTCCTAGACCTGCATCATGTATGTCCTTGCTCATTCCCAATACTTCTTGGACTCCTCAGGTAGCACGAGTCCACCAGAAATCTGGCAATATGTTCGCCTCTCCAAGAAATCCCAATCGCATCCAAACTCAACACTCTCATCGCCACTTTGGAACAACTCTGGAGAAACCCAGATCTAGGGATTTCTTATCCCAGTTCCATTAGGTGAAGGGATTCATCTATCCCTCCCCTGTTCCATCCCCCTCCATCATTTGCAGCCACCAAAGAACCCTCTTCCTATAAAAGTACCCATCGAAAACCACGACCTAGCCGAGAGACACCAAGGAATCCATGTACAATCACCTATGGTAGTTCCTACCTGCTATCCTAAACTCAGGCCCTGAATACGATATATCTGATATTGACGGGGAGGTATGAGACCACCACGATGCCATCTTACTGAAGACATGTGCTCACTCTTGGTTCATGTGTGTTTAGAGAAGATTTTGATTGATTCAATTGTAGCTTTAAAAGTACCACTCCTATTTCCCTTTTTTACAACATTACAGTTTCTGGGTCTTTTCCTAGCCACAATTCATCATTTTTCCTAGTTCCTTTATGCTTGACTCCACCACAAGGTTTCAAAGTTTCTAGTTTGTCAGTTTACTATGCTTGTGGGTTCTATTTGTTCTTGCTTCTTCCTCTTCTTAGAATTCTCCTGCTATATGGCCATGGTGATTAGCCATTTTACTACGTCTAACCACCATGACACTCAATCTTGGGATCGTTGGGATCGATGGTGACCCATAAAGGGGGATTACTACCCTTAGAGTAAACTCCATCATGGTTTGGTCAGTTTTGGGTCAGAGCTTCTTGCTTCCTTTTGTGCTAGCTCGACGCCATGGAAAAAGGAAGATGCCACGTGTTGATGTTACCCTTTTGCCCTTGACGGATTAATCGCCTAATGTGTGTTGGAAGGGCTTCTCTAGTTTTTCACACATCCCATATGGTTTGGGAGAACATGGCCATGTGTCGGGCCCTAATTAGACCAGATAGGTAGGGCCCACGGGTGCATGTGGATAACTCAATGCCACCATGGATTTTTTGGAATTTATGATTGCCTGAATGAAGATTTATCTTTGAAAAATGAAAAAATTAAATGGTACGTCCAATGGGGTCAAGTTATATATGGATTTTGATAAATTTTTTGGGATCTAGATTATGGACTAGGTTTCATGACATTTTTCATCTTTGTTTTCAAGAAGCATCGGGCTTAGTATAATTAGGGTTTAAAGAACCATGAAACCCATGTAATGTGGTTGAATACTATTTTTAATGAATAATCATCACTTCAACATGGTATTCAGGTTTCAATCAATCCAATGAACGTGAATAGGGTTTCTGCAACCTAAATTGAGAAATAGGATCTTCTATAAGAGAAGGTAAGTGGATTCATGCACTCTGAGTTAACAAGTATGGGTAAAGGGTTTTATATTCATGTATATTTATGAAATTCAATTACAATGATGACCAGTACATATTAAAATGAATACTTGCAAGATAAGTGTTTCAATTCAGATTATGATTTTGCAATATGTTATTCTTATTTAAGATCATAATGATAACCTACACCTCTTTCTTAAGTCAAATCTAATGTTTCAAGTTATTATGTTTAAGAGTAATGTTAAGTATCAGATAATTGATTCATGTTGTTCCTTTTAAGTTATTCACCTTTTTGGGCATAGATCAAGCTCTTGAGAGCAATTTTTTATCCAAGCTCTTGAGATCAATACTATTTATCAAGCTCATGAGAGAAACATTACAAATTCAAGATCATGAGAGAAATGTTATTTATCAAGCTCATGAGAGAAATGTTATGTATCAAGATCCTGAGAGAAATAATCACTTTGGTGCATGTATATTCAAGCTCCTAAGAGCAATGTATGGAATAAAGACAACATAGTCAACTGAAGATAGTAATGTTAATGATTAGGAGTAATATAGATAAAGATAGATGGCTAAAAAATATTCAGTGTTTATATTATTTAATTCACTTTTTCTCAAAAGTATAGTTTATTTCCAATTCATATAATGTTACTCAGTTCCACTTACTCTAATGTGTTTTCTATTTTACCTTGCATGGCTAGGTGCGTGATCCTCATAGATATTGGAACAAATAAGGATTAAGAGAAGCATGACAAGGATTAGAAGACCTTCAAGAGTCAACAGGTGGGTTGCCATCTACATTAGGTGATCCTATTATTTAGAATGTCTCATGTTATGCTTAAGTCAATATATGTTTAAATGATTGGATCTTAGAATTAATAAAAAATATTGATGATATTCAAAGAATATTGTATGAACCTATATTTCCATTTAATGGATGGTGTTTCATTAATTTTGTTAATTCAATTACAATGATGACCAGTACATATTAAAATGAATACTTGCAAGATAAGTGTTTCAATTCAGATTATGATTTTGCAATATGTTATTCTTATTTAAGATCATAATTATAACCTACACCTCTTTCTTAAGTCAAATCTAATGTTTCAAGTTATTATGTTTAAGAGTAATGTTAAGTATCAGATAATTGATTCATGTTGTTCCTTTTAAGTTATTCACCTTTTTGGGCATAGATCAAGCTCTTGAGAGCAATTTTTTATCCAAGCTCTTGAGATCAATACTATTTATCAAGCTCATGAGAGAAACATTACAAATTCAAGATCATGAGAGAAATGTTATTTATCAAGCTCATGAGAGAAATGTTATGTATCAAGATCCTGAGAGAAATAATCACTTTGGTGCATGTATATTCAAGATCCTAAGAGCAATGTATGGAAGAAAGATAACTTAGTCAACTGAAGATAGTAATGTTAATGATTAGGAGTAATATAGATAAAGATAGATGGCTAAAAAATATTCAGTGTTTATATTATTTAATTCACTTTTTCTCAAAAGTATAGTTTATTTCCAATTCATATAATGTTACTCAGTTCCACTTACTCTAATGTGTTTTCTATTTTACCTTGCATGGCTAGGTGCGTGATCCTCATAGATATTGGAACAAATAAGGATTAAGAGAAGCAAGACAAGGATTCGAAGACCTTCAAGAGTCAACAGGTGGGGTGCCATCTACATTAGGTGATCCTATTATTTAGAATGTCTCATGTTATGCTTAAGTTAATATATGTTTAAATGATTGGATCTTAGAATTAATAAAAAATACTGATGATATTCAAAGAATATTGTATGAACCTATATTTCCATGTAATGGATGGTGTTTCATTAATTTTTTTGCTATGTATATCATGTTTTGTAATGTTCCATAGCAACTTTTTTGCTATGTATATCATGTTTTAAATGATTGAATCTAAGAATCACATATTAAGCACATAAACCATCTAGCAACTTTTACAGTTCTCATATACCATAGTTCAACTCTTTATATCTGGACTAGGGCAACCCCACTTCACTAGTGCCTCTATTTATATGATTTCATCACATGTCATTTATAACAACTCACATAGAAACTTTTGATCTAATATTATGATTCTATCATATGGTTTAATTAGCATTTCCACAACTGAAAATCACTACACAAGTTTATCAATTCACAATCATCATAGAGCTAAATTTAAATACTAGAAAGTCATGAATTAAGTTTCTATGCAGTAAATTTGGTTTAGAAGGTGATGTTCCACTCACAGAGTTTGTCCAAGATTACTTATATTAGCCTTTTCACCAACTAAGCTCGAATATTAGCTAACACTTGTCTGAATCAAGCATCAGGCCTCATGGTCTCATTCTAAATTGATCATCACTAGAAAAATGGACTTAAAACGGTCATCTGGAGCTAGAATATGAAGAAATAAGGAGAAATAAAACCTCCAAATATTTGAAAAATATCCTCAAGGGAGCAAAGAGATGAACAAGAAGGTATTTATGGTTTAGAACTATTTACCATGGAGAATACGTGGTTAGTTTGTCGATCTACATTTACTCTTCACTTTTTCCTTAAAGGTATCCCTAAAATTCACCCTCTAGATCTTATTTTTGTCAGCCTAAGGGTCTGAGAAGATAGAGAATCAAATCATGATTCTAACTCACTTCATTTCATTGAAAATTAATATATATAGCTCAAGTTATGATTATTTTACAATTAACTATCCTGGGAGATGATTCTTGATGGTAGTTGGGCCTTCGGTGATTGCTGGTCTTTAGGCCTCAACAGTCTCTGGGCCTTCGGTGGTCACTGAGAAAGCCCATACCCGGTGGTTGCTGAAAAAGCCAATTCTCAACAATCACCGAGAAATTGTCCATGTTACTAGAAAGGTCATAACTCACTCATTTAACTTTGATTTGGTTCATTATTTTTGTGTTGGATTTATAATTGAATTATATACAATCCTAAAGTATTAATTATATAATGTTCTCAAATAAAATTTATTTATTATTTATTTACTAAAGTATCATTAATTCTACTCCCACATAATGTGTGGGCTAATTCTGTATCAACTAAAACATTGGATCTTATGATATGATTAAGGCATGATTTTGAGTTATGCATACAAGTATTTGAGATTAACAAAGTTAAGATAAAGCATAAGATAATATATTACTAATAAAAACACAAAAAGCATTAAGGTTATCTTAAATCCCTAGGATTACCAGCAAAGCTAGAAGAGGTTTATAATAGATAGAAAGGGAGAGACAATATGGGAAATCAAATTAACGCTAGCACAATTACATTCAAAGAGACAAATCCTTCATATTGGATCTAGAAAGTGCTACGAGGAGTTCTCAGTGGTCTGTGTGGACTACGTAGAGGCATGGAGGTCATCACCACCACACTAGGGGGACAACAACCTTCATTGTTTGTGGTGTTGCACCAGGAATTTCCCCCGATAGTTTTATTGTACTACTTGTGAAAGAAGCACACCACTGCAAGGATAGTCATTCTAGGTATACGCCTTGAAATATTCCTTCCCAATATATAGTTGTATATAGATCTACTGATCAAGGGGAGTATGATAAGAAGTTTTTTTGCTTCCGTTTCCATCTTTGTCACCATATTTCCCTACATTTATATCTATATTGGAGTAGATGAAGGTATAAATAGGTATATATATGGTGGATCCAAAGGCAAAAAGTCACGGAGGTGGCATGGTAGCCGATGTAGACATAGTACTCGCAACTTCAAAGTGGATGACTTTCATTGATTATATGGATATGTACTATGGAGACAGATCCAAGAAGAAGCATGGGTAGGAAATCCCTTTAGGAAGATAAGCAATGCCTAGAGGCACCGGCCTCCCTCAAGGGGAGGATTCTCTCCTTTTCACTTTGTCTCTTCAGGGTTGGAGGTGACATAGGAAATCCTACTCTGATATCATGTGAAAAAGTGATATGTTGGGGAATCCTCTTTGTGTGGATTTTTCTTATTTCTAGAAGCGTAGCCCCTCTCTCCTATATATAGGATAAGAGGGAAGCATACAGACTCAAGGCAAACCCTACTAGGCCAAGACACAATTGGGACCATATTACAAGTAGACATGACTTAATTATTATTTTTAAATAGATTCTCTCATAACATTCAGTGGTGGTGGCTCATCGCTTGTGGCTCACCACAACAATTTCTCAACATGACACATGAGCACTTGGTAGAGTGTGCTAATCATTGTGGAGAGAGAAAATAATGTAAACATGAGATTAGTGGATAGTCACACATTTGGTAATGTGATTGGCATTGACTGGTCTGTTGTTTGTGATTATCCATAGCTTCCTACCACTGCCTGAACATTTTGTCAAACACAACATAAAATGTAGTAGTGATTGTTGAAGTAGGAGTGGATAGATGATATTTGAATTGAATGGTGGCTATTTTTTAGTGGCTCATAGTCAAAGTTGAGGTCATCAAGGGGGGGGAATAAAATACTTTTAAATCATTGAAATGTTATAAAGGACAATTTCATAACTGACTGAACAAATATCTTCAGTGAAATAAAAAAGCATATTAACAATATATTGTGACATCATCATCATCATTTTTCATCATCATCATCCTATGGTTTAGCTCAACATGATCATTGTTCATATGATATACACTACCACCATGTTCAAAGCCAAAGGTTAGGTTCCATATATCATACTTATCATAATATCAATATTATCGATCCACAACATGGTTATGGTCTCATGCATCCATAGTTAGGGTTAGAATTATGAGTTAATCATCTTATGTGTGTTATATGTTCATTAGGGTACAAGAACGAATATAGGAGTATATCTCTAACCTTAATTTGTAATTTCTAAATATCTAATTATACTAGACTCATATCCATAGGATTAGGGATTCTACAGTCATGACAAGTAGATTGTGGTATGTTACAATCTCATTTCTAATATGCATACATAAAAAAGGTAGGCATTTATCTTGTAAATAGAACCTCTCATAATCATTTCATACAAATCATAATTACACAACAATCATAACTATCACAACTCTAGTATAAGGATTATCATGAGGAACTATCATATTGTATGGTTTTTAAAACATTTTATCCGAGTCAATTGGTCATCATTTCAAATATCTTTCATGGCCTACTTGGTTAGAACAAGGTGAACATCATCATTTTAGTGCAATTTTTATCAAACCTATAAAGTCACGTTGTTTTTCCACCTTAACAACTTCACTATCTTTTCTATCATTTTATATGTAATCCATATTCATACATGGATTACATTTTACCATTTGGGCCTTATATGATTGTAATGATGGCACAGATCATGGTACTCAAGGTTTCAACCTCAAGGCACCAATCCTACATGTATATCCCATATCCAAGATGCATGTTGTTATGTCACATTTTGTTGCACACTTATTCAATATTTTAGCATTATGATAGAGGAGATATGGAAAACAATTTAAGCATATGAGTAGTATATTGTCCCCATTAAACATATTTATGATAATAACATTATCATCTTTTGTTAACAGTAATATTGGACTAAGAAATCTCCAAGATAATTCTTATTAACTTTTTGCATTACCCCCATGATGTATATCTTGCACATTTATATAACTATACTTCTTGGTTATAATTTTTTTTGGATTTAGTAATGACTCAATTGAGTGTTCCCGACTTCGGGAAATATAAGACAATTCCTACTATAAATAAAATCATTCATTACGGAACACACCATCAATACTAGAGATGAAAAGAATAATTTAACCATATATGGAAAACATGGACCACATCAAGGCCAAGACCTTGTTGGAATATCATAAATACCTTACTTTTTGCATCAAACATAATATTATAGAAACACATCACCATACAAAATTTAAGCTTCCAATTGAAAAACACGTTTAAGTTGCATCACATACAAGAATATAAACAAAAGATCACATTTATGCGTAGATGAGATACTTGGAGATAATAGGTCTAATACAAATGTATAGAAGAATAAAGTTATATAGTAGCCTTAAAATTATTTTATATCAGCTCTCCATATATAAGAGTAAAATGTTTGTCGATTCTCCCATCATATGGTAGCAAAACACCATAATGACATTTTTAGTAAAATTTTCACGTATTTTTTGAATGTTAACTCGTGCATGGATAATTGAGAGCGAAAACTAGCAGCAGAGAGTATTTTTTAATATAAATTTTGTGATATCCATTTTACCTATCCAAAATAGTTCACAAGAAATCCTTTAGCAAATTGTGGGAATATAGGGAAATATTGGTGCATTTTAGATCACCATTGTACTAATTTCAAAATTTTGTTTCATACACATTTAAGAGGGAAGCATATTATGATCAACAGTAATTATTAAAGAGTAAAGAAAGGCCACAAAATCGTAATCACATCAAATAACAACAAAACAATACCTAAAGATTCAACTTTTAACCATGTTAATTTTATATGGAGCAAGTTTAAGGATTTGCATGCACAAGTAAGTAAAAAAAAGCTATACAATTCCATACCACTTTCTTACAAGGGTGATTATCATGAGGTACACACAAGGCAATCCCAAAAAATCTGTAAGATCCTAGATCAACCCTCAAAAAGCTAAAAAACCAAAGTTTCAAGCAAGATCTAACTACCCTTAGGAAAAAGGAGGAAAAAGAATGGTTATTTATCTATATGGGGCAGGTTTCACCATGAAATTACATGGGGTTTAGACAAAGGGAGAATATGAGGTTAGGAACTGATAACACATATTAGAAGGTTTATCTTACCTAGATAGAGTTGAAAATTTTCACAAAACTGCTTGTCACTGAAATCCTCACTCTTAATGGCCATAAAGTGAAAGGCGAGAGGACCCGAGCATCCATACATAAAATGGAAGACATAACATATGTATGAACGAAACCACAAACATCAACTAATGTATGAGACAACATGGTACATAAAAAGATACTAAACTAGTACCTGATAAAATCTTATCTCCCATATATCAAACTGTATGAATTCCATTTGCATGTCATTATATAGCATTAGAGTAAGAGAAAATTATCATAAGTGTGGAAGAAATGATCATTGTAGAGATATATAGTTTACCTACTATCTAGAATCATGAAATGGGCACACATCATTACAACGGTGCTAAGTATGCTATGCAAACATATAAAATCATAGGTTCAATCATATATTGCTTGGCAAAAGCATAATGTAATAAAAACAAATGATGAAATGAAATTGATGACTTTCTTATAACATGTAAGTGTATTTTCAATTCATTTTCATTATACCAACAATATCATAATGCCTCTTACCAGTTTCTCAAAGGAAGGGGACCGTGAGGGACATTTAAGCCATAGCATAAAATGTACCATGTGTCAACGTGAGAGACCATGAGACTAAACATCAAGAGTTAACCCTATTTGTAAGGGAACTCAAGGCTATTTCCAAGAGATAAGCCTTATATCAACATGGTCGTCACTAACTTGACAACTCAAGTAGGACATCCAGCCTTGTGTCGTTACCTGAGAGTATAGGTAGGTGCACAAGGTTGTATGATGGACATCTAATTATGTTTTCAAGTTTGTTCAGCATAAATATTCAAGACCAAACATAGTAGTCATAGGTAACATGTATCTCAAACAAGTATATAAATCCAACCATTTATACTAAATACATACACCAATTTTCAATACCACTAGTCTAGCCAAGAGGAGGATAAAGCCCACCTTGATACGAGTAAACTAGAATAAAGGAAAAAATTAGATTTTTTTTAATAGAGTACATCAAAGAGATCCTGACATTACAAGAAAGAGTGTTGTGGTTAATATCAAAAATATTAAATTATCCAAAACATATTACCAAGGGTGGATGTTTCACCTCATCTAAGTTCCATTAATCTCGATGATTGATTTCAACATCTCCAATGTTCATGTAATATTGATGATCAAGATACATATTAATCATTTAACATTTTAACTTAGAGTGAAACATTCTAAAAATATCACAGATTTCTAACTTAGGTTTTCATCATCTTAATAGGGAAATCATAAGATTTGAGTAAGATCATCGTCTTAAGCATCATAACATCCATTGAAGTCATATTGAGCCATTTTCGGGCAAGATGGTCATGACTGAGTACATATGAGATCAAGCTTGATTTCATGAGATAAAGATCAACAAGATTCTTATTTGAATATGTCAAATAGCACGGGTGAATATTAGGGTGAGGTTTGTACAAGATTAGATATCCAATGTTGTAACATTCAAATTCAATAACATTTGATGTCATGCTTAGGTCGCTTAATCCTAAAAGTGAGAAAGAGTGCATCACATGATATTTTGTGTCACAATGACTGATTTAAATACAAGATATAGATTTGATCATATTTTTTCAACATTAGCATAAGGTTTAAAGATCATGATGAAAAGTCCATGAATGTCCCTTTCAATGTCACATTTCATATCATCAAATTAATATAGAGTTCAAGTATGAAACACTTAGGATCTTGGTGTGTCAATTTAAATAATTTACTCATCTAGATCAAACATTATGATTTGGGATTCATAAAATCAAGTGGAGTGTCCATTTAATGACCTTTAGCATTAAAGACCAAAACACATACATTTCATGGTTGATTTCATAGATTAGAGTCATTAATATGGAAAAGTGATGTGGAATATTATCACACTAAAAATTCACTAGGAATAGGATTCCTAGTGTTTACCAAAACCGAAGTGCAATAATGCCACCCGCAAGTGGATGGATCTTATCAGCAGTATAGTTAAGGATCGAATCCTAAGGGATAATGTTTTAAGAATTATTTGATCAAAGTAACTTAGAAAAAAATAGCATTTATCACATAAGTTGAGATTGTTTTGTTTAATCTAAGTTTTCAAGAATAAAAAGAGATAAATTAGGGTTCTAGTTATCAATGCATGGAAACACTAGGGTGGAATTGGGTTTCACCACCACTACTCGAATCTGCACAATCATTTAAATCCAAAATTATATGACGATATAATTGGATTTATGCAAGTTTCCCCTTTCGGTGTCAGAAATTTGCATGAGTAGATATCCATGTAAGCTTGATGTCTCGTTACTTACGGATTCTCTATCCACTACTCTAGAGACAATCCGTTAGAAGTTCTCATCAGGGTGTCAACCAAAGCTAGTTGGTATTCAAATCTTAAACATTGAAGTTTCACGGTAAGAGATTATAATAAATCACATAAAGTGGGTGATAAATCCGCAAGACATGCAATGAACAATTATCTATGAATTAAATGAGTTCATACAAGAGTTGGAGCATGAATGAAATTGCAAGAAATGGGTAGTGGTACTAGTCCCCACACCCTAGTCAAAAGACTACTCCCTCGACATGGTGAGATTAATATCACTAGAAGAGGAGGACACAATAAAGGTCAGGATGGTGGTGGAAGCGGCTCGGTGTGGTGTGTGATGATTGACTTCTTTCATTCTCCTTCAGGTATTATCCCTGACTTGCAACGAAAGTAGGGGAATGGACAACAACTTAGGGAAGAGATCGATCACCTTGGGAAAGGGGATCGATGTCTTTGGAGTTGTAGAAGGAAAGGATCTATCGATCTATGGTTGAGGTCTATCAATGTCAACAAGCTAGGTCAATAGAACTAGCTTGGTTGATAGGTGTTGTCGTTGCTCTGATCTCAGCAGCAACCTTTCGGTATTTCTGTCTCTAGAAGTTTTTGCGATTGTGGTTGTACATATGCATTGGGGGCCTATTTATAGGGTCGAGGCTGATGACCTCTTTCCATAGATGCTGACCATTTGTTATCGATCGACAAGTATATCAGTCAATGGCTTTTAGATTTCTAGTCAGCAAGGGTGTTAGGCAGTTGTGGTCATCGATAGAAGTGTCGACAATAGTAGATTGATGGTTGATTTCTTGTCATTTTCTGGATGATGATGATGTCGAACAGGAGATATCGACAGAGGTGTCAATGGGTTATCAATCTGGAAGGTCTACAAGGATGTCTATCCTTTGTTTGTTAATCATCAGTGGATGCATGATATGTGCTGAAAATTGAAGATTGATTGTCATGTCGACCAAACAGTTAATTTTGGTTTTGGACACCAAATTTGTGTATCGGTCTGTCTTCTGAAAGTGCTCAAAATCCTTTCGGACTGGGGCCATGCCCCCTAACCAAACTTTCTATAGAGTGATATAATTCAAAACCATACAAAGGGAGTCAAGAAAAGTATCAAATTCCTACAAATTAGCATAAAAAACTAAGTAGATCAAAATGAAGATATTCTTAATGAAAACTAAGCTATATGAATGATAAACTAGACTAATAATGTATCTAAAAATGGGATGAATATGCATTCATCACAAAGCATGGCCAAGTTTGAATCAAAGATCACAAAGAAGGATATGTTACTAATTAGGTCCATCAAAATCAAGTGGAGTCATTATATGATCATGATTGATCATTAAGCATCATTAAACTTGCAAAAGAGGACAATATGATGTTATTTTCATAATTACTATAAATACATGTGTAATTTCTCCATGAAACCAATTTCATTGGATATATCTCGATCACTAGATGAATTTCATATAAAATATGCCATATTTGTCCTTAGGAATCATTTTCTATGATATTTGGAAGTTCTAGATTATAATTGCGAGAGAGATAGAGAGTTATATAGTAGAATGGAAGCATGGATCGCCCTGATTGGTGGGTTGGGCCATGCATGTGCCAAAAATTTGTGGGTCCATGTCTTGACCCGTTTGACATGTCAACATGCACATGGGAGAGGGAGGCTAGTGGTATAATGGGCTCACCCATCTGGTCCATCCCTGGAGATCTGATGAGAGGGTAGGGGACTAGAGAGCCAAACATAGGATGACAATCATGTGGTTAAGGCATCGTCTCCTCTGTGGAGATGGACTCACACCCGAGGATCATCCTTCAACTATGGGGAAACTTCAGATAGAAGAAGAAGAGGCACCACCACCATCACGTCGTGCACATTGATGCCACCTAAGGCCAACAGAGAGACATGAAGGTGATGCCATCATTAGTTGAGTGTGAGGGTGCATAAGAAAAATCCCCAATGATGAGCTCTACAACAACACCACCCAGGTGAGGAGGAAGGAGGAGATTGGGGATGGAGCAAAAGGGTCACCTTAGAAAGATGGGGAAAAGAAAGAGGGAAGAGAAGAATACTTGATCATCTTATAAAAGTGACTAGAGGTGGTGTGGACTTCTCAAACCACCATGGTCGTGATCATGCAGGCATACATGGCTTGTGGGGGTTCCATAATCCTACCATGGACCATTACGCTTAAAAAAAGGTAGGGGAATGATTGGGGAGGTAGGATAAAGATTTTAGCATCCTCAAATTAGACAGAGGTGGCCCAAGGTGCCTTGCTCCTATGGCAGTGCTGCCCTAGGGCACTGTGGTGTCCTAGGGCATTGTGGTGCCATGTTCCAAGGAGACAACCCATTGCCCTCGCATTGGAACAAAGGTTCATGGCCATTAAAGAAAAGGGTCGGGGGTGCACGGTCTACATTGGCTATCTAGGTGAGAACATGAGGTTTGGGACCAAGAAAGAGTAAAGGCTAATTCCCAAGAAGGAGATTAATGGAAAAATCAAGGTGATAAAGAGCTAGAAGTGTCGCAAATTCAAATTGCCAAAACTTTCTCCTTGAATCTCTGATTTGGGTTTGATATTCACCATTGGATCACAAATCTCACCCTCTATCTAATAGTCAAAGATTTAGATCAAGATCAGCATGTTAAGGGGCCTCCAAAATTCAAATCTATTATCAAAGGTAATAAGGCACTCAACATTGTATGATTGAGTTCAATCCCTCTTTTTTTAGCCATCAATACTAATCAATAGAGTAATGTGTGACTCCAAATCATACAATTGGTGATGAGGGTGGTCATTGAATGAGATTGAGTGCATTTCGAGTCAAGATGTGCATAGTTGGAGGATAGAAAATTACTAGTTTGTTACATCCTCCCCATATTAAAAGGAATTTTGTCCATAAAACTAAAGCAAATCCTCAACATACGTTAGTACTTCATATTCCATGTCTAGTTCACCATAATACTCCATATATGAATTAGCATCCTTCTACAATTATCAACATTTATCAAAAACCAAGAGACCAAATATCAACATTCAAGAATAGAGACATAGATCATTAAAGATCACAAATTTGGAGAGGTCACAATTAAGGTCATATGAATCTTTGGTTCAAGATTGAATCATGACTTTCAATCCCAACATTTAGGGATTTATCTTCTACATTGTCCCTAGGCGGGGTTATACATCCATGGTTGAGATTTTTTATTTCAACCTTTTGAGGCAAATATCACATTTAAATATCATATTTTCATATAAAAGTCAATGGAAGGTCCCACTCTACTCCACATTAGAACACATCCCTAAGTCATAAATTGAGTGAGTAAATATAACCATCATTCCAAAATTTTCAAGATTTTAGGACATGAAAGTCATCAATAATATATCGAGGGTGATCTCAAGATTTAAATAGGGTGATCATACGAGTTGAATAAATATCAATATGAATTGTCACTAGTCAAGATTTTGTAAAGAAATATCAAGAGTCATGATTAAACCATAGGTTTGACCACTCATCAATAATAAACAATTGAGCAACATTTTATGATATATACATCAATTTCATTATCATGGTATTCAAGGCTCATGAATAATATGGACCTAGGTTTTTCTAGGAACATAACCGCAAGCTATAGTCAGAATCATCATGTTTTAAGATCATCATCAAATTGAAATTTGATATCGAGTTTCAAATATGATCATAAGATCTTACTGTTAGACATAGGTCAAGATACCAAAATTGTATGAAAAGGGTTACATTTCCAAACTCTAAATAATCAACAAGATGAGATTTACAGGCAATCATAATATGGATGTGAACTATATTAGGGGAGTTATGGAACAAACTACCACCCTAATGCTAGAAAATTTGTCCTCATTAGTCGATAAGTGTCAAGTCTATCAAATTAGGAAGAGCACCAATTATCAATTTGTATCCCATAAGGTCATGAGCTCAAATATCATTTATCATCATAAAGTAATCATGTTTTAAGATTATATTTATTCAAGGTCATAATATTGTTCCCTTTCCTTAATAACTAAGAGAAATGGGCATACTTCAAAATCAAGAAGTCAATATAGGGTCTTTAAAAAGTTGATAATTACAAGATATGATTGAGTTGTAACTTTGTTTTACAATGTGGCTTTAAAATCAATAGGGATTTTCCTCTTGTATTGAAGCCTTTCATCATGATTTTGAGAGTCCAAAGGCAGAGTCATTACAAGGCATAATCGGGAAAAGTTTGCTTAATCATGTTTGAGGTTTGATCAACAATAGGGAAACATAGAGTAATCAATTGGAACCTCATCAAGGATGAGGTATAAAGCATTAGTTCTACTTATTTCTTCATATTAAGGATTATTAACATCTACCTCAAACATAGAAAGCACATAGGACATATTTGGTAAAATCAAGTTTACATGATCTGAGATATTACACATCTTTACTTAACTTCAAAAGTACTTTTATCAATCTTAATCGACTTTTCAAATTAAGATCAGATTATGGCATTAATATCATACTAATCAAATTTTACCAATTCATTCAAATTTATTTTCTCCATTCTTAAGCTACCCATAATTGAGAGATCATTTGGTTAATCATCATGAAAGAGATCACATGAGAAGATGGGAAACCATCTAATCATAATTTAATGAGTGGCTTAGGGCAGTCCTTAAAGAAGAGACGAGATGCTAGAACTTAGAAGACTCTCTAAGCTTTGTAGGGAGAAATCCTTACTCCAATTTTGGATTCACTTTATCCAGGTAGGTATACAAGGGAGACCTCAGCCACCATAGCTAGGTGGATAGGAGGTGTATCAACCCCCTTGTAGTGACATACCTAGATACCTTAGCTTCACCATTATGGACTTAGGATTTCCCAAGGTTAATATGAGTAATTGGATAATTAAACACTATTAGACGATATATGATTGCTCTGATACAATATATCATGAAACTATTTATTACCCAAATGCTCACTCCTAATGTCTACAAAACTAAAGGCGAGAGGACCCAAGAGTCCATCCATAAAATGGAATACATAACATATGAATGAATAAACCATAATCAACAACTAAGGTATGAGACAAAATGGTATATAAAAAGATACTAAACCAGTACCTGACAAGATCTCCCATATATCAAACCATGTGAATCTAATTTGCATGTTATTATATAGTATTAAAAGTGTGGAAGCAACGATCATTGTAGAGATATATAATATACATGTTATCCAAAGTTAGAAAATGGGTACACATTATCACAATTGTGATGATTACTCTATGCAAACATATAAAATCATAGGTTCAAGAGAACATAATATTGCTTGGAAAAAGCATCATGTAATAACAAAAAATACAGAAACTAAATTAAATACTTTCTAATTAAATTGCAAGCATATTTTAATTTCATTTCCATTATACCAACAATATCGTACGACCATTGACCATCTTCTCAAAGGAAGGGGTATGTGAGGGACATTTGAGCCATATATAATAATATACCATGTATTAACGTGAGGTACTACAAGACTAAATCTCAAGGGTTAACCCTATTTGTAAGGGACTTCAACACATTGGCAAGATCTTACCCTTATCTCAACATGGTCTACCCTAAGATGAGAACTCAATAGGACACCCAACGGTGTGTCCTTACCCTGAGAATACATGCATGTGGATAAGGTTGTACATTGGACATCTAGTTATGTTTTCAAGTTTGTTCAACATAATAATCAAGACCAAACATATTATTCATAGGGAAAATGTATCTCAAACAAGTATATAAAGCCAAGCATTTTTGCTACATACATACATGCAATTTTCAAAACCACTAGTTTAGCTAATAGGAGGAAGGCATACCATGATACGAGTAAACTAGGATTAATGACAAGATGAGATCTTTGAATATAGTCCATCAAAGAGATCCTGGAATTAGAAGAAAGTGTCATGTGATTCATATCAGCAAGATTTTGTCATCCTAAACATATACATAAAGGGTAGATGTTTCACCTAATCTAAGTTCCTTTAATCACAATGATTCATTTCAACATCCCCAATGTTAATGTAATATTGATCTTCAATATAAATATTAATCATATATCATTTTGAATTCAAGTGAAATATCCAAACAAGATCAGGGAATTAAAACTCAATTGTTCATCATCTTGATAGGGAATTAATAAGATTTGACTAAGATTAATATCTTAAGCATCATAACAAACATTTGAGTCCTATTAGCCATCTTCATGGAAGACAATCATGACTAAAGTACATATGAGATCAAGCTTGATTTAGTGACAAAAATATCAACAAGATACTGATTTGAATATCTCAAACGACATGGGTGACCATCAAAGTGATGTTTGTACAAGATAAGATATCCATTTTCGCAAGATGCACATTAAGTCACATTTGATGTCATGTTTCTCTTAGTTGTAAAAGTTAGAAAAAGTGCATCACATGATGATTCATATCATAGGGACTAATTTTAAGGCCACAGTATATACATTTGATCATATTTTATCAATATTAACACAAGTTTAAATATGATTAAAAGTCCATGAATGTCCCTTTCAAAGTCACATTTCATATCATCAAGTTAATATAGAGTTCAAGTATAAAACATTTAGGATCTTGGTGCATTAGGTAATTTAAGTTACTGATATAGATTGAACATGATGATTTGGGGTTCATAAATTTAAGTTGAGAAACCATTTAATAACCTTTAGCATTAAAGTCCATAATACATACAATTCGTGGTTCATTTCATAGATTAGAGTCATTAATATGAAAAAGCACCAAGTTCAAATAAAATATCATAATACATGATATTTTACTGACTAGAGCCATCCAGATCAAGTGGTGTCATTAAATATTCATGGTTGAGCATTGATGATCATTAAACTTGCAAAAGAGGACAATAGATGCCATTTTAAAAATTACAAGTGTCTCTATAAAAATTTCTCCATGAAACTAATTCCATTGGATAAATCTCATTCTATAGATAAAATCACATATATAATACATCATAATCAGTGTTAGGTATCATTTTCTATTATTTTTGGAAGATCTAGCATATAGTTGTAAGAGATAGAGAGAGAGATATATAGAGAGAATTATACCATATGAGGGGGTGTGTGGTGTGCCCTAATTGGTGGGTTGGGCCACACAGGTTCCAGTAAGCTGTGGTTTGTGTCTAGACCCCTTTGACTGGTCAACATGCGCATCAGAGAGGGGGTCTAGTGGGCTTGATGGGCCCACTCCATCTGGTATGTCTCTAGGGAGTCATCTAGAAGGCCAACTACATGATCACGATCTTGTGGTTGAGGCATCGTGTCCTTCATGGAGATGGCCTCGTACCTAGGCGTCATCCTGTAGTTGTGGGGAAACTTTGGCCAGAAGGACAAGAGGTGCTGCCAGCCATCCCATCATGCACAAAAATGTCTCCTAAGGCTGGAGGAGAGACACAAAGGTGATGGTAACACCGATTGAGTGTGAGAGTGGATAGGGTAAAATCCCCAATGACGAGCTCTATGGAAATGTCTCCAATCGAAGAGGAAGGAAGGATGTTGGAGTTGGATCAATAGGGTGTGAAATGGCTCACAAGATGGGTAAAAAAAGTAAGAGAGGAAAACTTGATCAACTTATAAATGTGCTCAGAGGTGGTGCGGACCAGTCAAACCACCATGTTGAGACATACTCCTACCATGGACCATTATGCTTACAAAAATGTAGGGAAATGGTCAAGGACGTAGGACAAAGACTTTTACATCCTCATATTAGACTGAGGTGGCTCAAGGAGACTTGCTCCTATGGTAGGGGAGTGTGGTTCCCTATTCCACTATGGTTCCCTATTCCAAGGAAGGAGACAACCCACAAACCTTAGATTGGTGTGGGGATTCACAGCTATTTAATCAATGGACTAGGGGTGCATGATTTGCATGGGCCAACTGGGTCCAAGAATAAGCAAAGGGTGCCAAGATTGTGATCAAGATGTTAAGGCTTCTCCAAAAATATAGATCAAGATCAAGATTGTGATTATCAACCATATAATGGGAAAAAATTTAGATCAAGATCAAGATGTTAAGGCTTCTCCAAAATTCAAATCCATTATCAAAGTTAATAAGGCACTCAACATTGTGTAGTTGAGTTTAATATTTAAATTTGGCCATCAATACTCATGAATCAAGTAATGTGTGACTCTAAAACATACAATTGGTGATGAGGGAGGTCATTGAACGAGTTTGAGTGCATATGAGTCAATATGTGCATAGTTGGAGGAAAGAGAAAATATAACATCCCAGGATTTGAGGCCTCGGATAAAATGATCTTATAAGGAATGATTGGACTACCCATATCACCAAGGTACACCTCCTTTTCCAGGAGCCCATCACTAAAGAACTTCATAGTTAAGCATGCTCAGCTTGGAGTAGTACTAGGATGGGTGACCAGTCGGGATGTTGACCCCGACTTGCACGTGAGTGAGGAAAAAGCATGTAGTTAAGGCTAGTGGTGGTCTGTCGGGCCATTTGTCATTCCTGAAACTCTACTAGAGCCTAGGGCAGTGGTCCCAGGCGTTACAAATGGTATCAGAGCCATAACCCCTCAAGTAGGTGGGGCCCATATGTGCATGTGACATGCCAGTCTTGAGTCGTGCGGTCCAGGCATGTAGGAAAGGACTGTCCATGGTTGACGTAGCCACCCTTGCGCTGGAATTCTATGATCAGGAGTTGGGTGTCCATGGGCCATTATGGGTCTGCACTGGAATGGGGTCAGATTATTAGGTCATATAGTTGATCCTTGACGAGGACGTCAAGAGTCTAAGTGGGGGAGATTTTAGCATCCCAAGATTTGAGGCCTCAGATAAAATGATCTTATAAGGAATGATTGGACTACCCATAACACCAAGGTGCACCTCCTTTTTCGGGAGCCCATCGCTAAAGAACTCCATAGTTAAGCATGCTCAACTTGGAGTAGTACTAGGATGGGTGACCAGTTGGGAAGTTGACCTCGGCTTGCACGTGAGTGAGGAAAAAGCATGTAGTTAAGGCTAGTGGTGGTCTGTGGGGCCATTTGTCATTCCTGAAACTCTACTAGAGCCTATGGAAGTGGGCCCAGGTGTTACAAAATGTTACAACCCCAATTTTTGGATTTTTTTGGTGAGAAATGTAATTTCTCCTATTAAAGATATTTGAACAAATAATTATATAATTTTTTTGAATAAAAGGATTTCGTTTACAATAGCCTTGTTGGTTGTTTTGTGGGCTTTATTGTCTATTGGGCCCAGTAACAAGGATAAGACAAAAGAAACTCCATTATTAATAAGAAATGGAGAAAAGGAAGGTGTAGAAACCTCTAGAAGGCAAAAGAATATAATCCAAAGTTGGATTTCGTGCCTCTTGGGTTCTTTGGGTTCCAAGGAGTCCAAAGTTGCAAAGATAATGTGACAAAAAAAGAAAAGATCAATTAAATATTTCTTTATTAAGAAACAAATTGAAAATAATGATAAAATGTGGAAAATAAGTGGAAAGAGGTATAATTGAGTTATCCTTGGTGGATTTTCGTATCCAAAGGATTCCTAATGTTAAAAGGAATGACAATGAGGAAAATAGAAAGAAAGATAAAGAGAAATCCTTGAAAATAGATATTTTAATAAAGAAATAAATAAGATAATGAGAAATAATGGACATAGATGCATCTAGAAGGATAATGAGCGTCCACTAAAAAGGATTTCGAAATATTAGAGTTTCTTGGGGTCCAAGGAGCACCAATGGAGAAAAAGAAAGAGAAAATACCAATAAGACAAAATAAGAGGATAATGTGATACATAATTAATGGATTTTGTGGCATTGTGAAAAAGGAGGTATTTTCTACTAAAAGAAAATAGAAATTTCGTGCCAATGGATTAAAAGGCAAGTACCAAGAGAATAAGTGAAAGGATTTTCGAATACCTAATTATCCAAAGAGAATAGTTTATCAAGGAGATAAATAGGAGAGAGAAGATTGCTTCTCAATAAAGGAATTGGATTCCTATTGGGAAAAAGCTATGTTTCTTTGTGGGCAAGCAAGCTGGGGCATGGATACCTCCCCTATATAAGGGTAGAGCCCGTGGTCGAGCCCAAGGCGATCCCACATGTTTCTCTCTCTTTTCTCTTCTTATCCTTCGATTCAAACCCTATCCATGTGGTGAATTGGTGCTTTCTCTATAGAAATAGGGAGCTATGGAGTCATCTTGATGAAGGCTTGGTGTTCCTCGATGACCTGAGGATGATTGGCTATCGTCCCCGATCGCTTGATCTCGCACAATCACCGGTAACAAGTCTGCACGACCAGCCAGAAGTTATAGGTTCAACACACTGGAAATGGCCACCTGGGCCGTGAAGAGAAGGTGCCCTAGGTACGGCGGAGGGTGACAGAGATAGGGCGGAAGTCTCCGGTCACCCTCAGGCCTTGGGGTAGAGGGGGTGACCCCCCCCCCACAGTCGGCAAACACCAACCGCAGCGCTAGGGCGAGCGGGGAAGAAGACGATGGGTCGTTGGACAAAATTGGCCCTCCGCGGGCTGAAGTTCCGATCACTAAACCGAGGGCAAAAATGTAAAAGTGTTATGTTTCTACATAGGCAATGTTGCATGGGTTTGGTGACGTGGCGGCCTGCCATTGGTCCAAGTAAGTTAAATTTGCAAAAATCGTATCTCCTTATTGGTAGCTCGGATGAATGCGCATAAAATATGAAAGTTGCTCAGAAAAATGAGGGGAATCCATTAAAAATATATTTAGTAGCTAATTCTTCTTGCAATTCGAAAAGTAGTGGAAGTTATCAACTTCAATGCATTAATGATTAAGAAACCCTATTTTGAGATGACTAATGTATTTAGTAGGGTTTAATGGATGATTAAAGTTGATATTAACCTATTAATTGTGAAAAGGTACATTAAGAATAAAAAGGGTGAACTTTCACGTAATTGGTTTAATTTAGAATTTCATGTGCATAAATATGCTTTAATGGGCCTTGAAACCCTAATGTTAGTAATTGTGACTCTTAATGGCTTTAATTGTTCAATTCCTGATTAAAGTTGAGATATGATAGTTCTAAGCTATTTTGAGTATAAAGGTTCCTAATTGTGAATAAATACCCTAATATGGAAATTAGGATTCTCTAATGGATAAAAGGTGGAATTAATGATAAATAAAATTCATATGTGAATTAGATCATAATGAATTGTGAGTTGTTAATCTGGAAGGAACCAAAGACGATAATTAGGCCCAATGATCTTGTCATGAATTAAAAGGATAAAACTGGTAGTTTTAATGTAAAAGAGGTTTAATGGGCTTAACTAATGGATAATTGTGCCTTTAATCTGAAATTAAGGTTGTATGTTGTGAAAAGGTAACCTTAATAGCTTTTGTGAAGAATATATGAGATAATTAGGGTTTGTGAGTAATTGTTTAAAGATTAGGGGTTAAAATAGTAAAAATGAAATGAAACCCTAATTGCAATGGAAATTGTAAAAGCGGACTAGAAACCCTAGGAAGCGAGCTAGGTTTAATAGATCTTGATGGCAGGATCAATGATAGGAAATTGGATGCCTATTTCAGGATCAACTTGGGTGTGTTGCTTGGTTTCTTGATTGGTTGAATTATTTTTTCTTTCAAGTCAGCTTGACAGGTATGTAGTTAATTATGGTTAATCGCATTAGTTTCCTGAAGAGTTTCTCAGATGATTCATCACATTGAATGCAACTTATCAGTTGGATGTTCATACTTGCAAATTATAAAGTCACTATGATTATCACAATTGTAAAATAAGTGTGTATTCTCGCACCTACATGCCACCCTGATGGATGATGCAAAAAGGTCTAGCCCAGGAGGGAAGACCAATGGGCACCATGAGAGGTGACCCCAGACACCAAGCTCGAGATTGAGAAGGTGGCCTATGATATTACATGACTAAAGGGCACCATGAAGGGTGACCCCAGGAACCAAGCTCAGGATTAAGAAGGTGGCCTTAAGTCAATGGCAAAAGAGAAACCATATAGGGGTATTCCAAGGTTAGGGTAAAAGTGGTGGAGAATGACACATTGAAAACGTAAATTGGCTTGTTAATTACTTGATTGTGATAATTAGATTGTTAGCCATATTTGTGAAATTATGGTTGTCCCCACATACCGACATATTCAATTATGTTGACTGACGTTTTGTTTGTCAGAGTTTTAGGTACAAGTTTGAAAAGGACAAACAATAAAGTGGCATATGTGTAATTAAATAAGAGTTAAAGTACAAAGGAGGATTAGTTAGAATAGACTCCAGATGTGGATAGAAGTAGATATCTAAGTTTTTGAAAAAGGTATGTAAAGTTTTATTTTATTACAGCCTTTTAGTTGAGTTGGTAGAATTTGATAATTGTTATTGATTATTTGTCGAACCTTTGATCATGTTAATTAGGATAATGGCTCTGACCTCTTGGTCTCCCTTAATAGGGGGTTACCGGGAGGCGGTGTTGTTACATTTGGTATCAGAGCATAGGTTCCTCATTTAATCTTTAATAATTATTAAATTTTACAAATTCCATAAAACCGAGGGAGTTATTAGAGGATTTTCTGAAAGACATAGGTGTCTAGAAAAGGATCACGTCGGGGGGCTGGCAAGATTTTCCTCTGCACTGCTAGTCAGAATACGAGGACTCCCGGATTAGTGTGACTGCCTGGCCGATGTCTTAGGATCTGACTTGAAATAAGATACCTTTAGGACTCTCTCATCTTGTTCATCCCTTCTCAACTCAAATGCTGTTAAGGACCTTAAGGATTAGGGTTTTCTCTCTTTTCCTCACCCTCTGAAGGTACGGGTAAAATTGATAAGGGTTAAGGAATCCTCCACCAAATTAATGAAAAGCATGTAAATAAGATGTCATCGACATAAGCTTAATAGTTTAAGTGTACACTAAAGAATAGATACATGCTTAGGTCGTATGACATGAGTTGTCATTGCCCTCAGGAGAGACTTGAGGCTAGACATTCTTGTCAAGAGGATGAGTAGAGAAGGTTAGTCTTGGAGGTAGAGACCTCCATTAAAAGTAGAGACCTGGCACATCCTCTGAGGATGATGCTAACCCTAACCCTAAGTGGTGGTTAGAGAGAGGGATGGCATGATGAGTTAGATGCCATGATAGACCAGGTGTGTGGACATGCTTTTGGATGCCTGTATGAGCCATGAGAGGTTGGATGACCTAGCACCTTTGGCAACCCAACCCGGGGAAAGGGCCATGCATGTTAGAGAGAAGGATAGTTCCTTCATTGATGAGGTTAGAGAAGGACCTATAGAAACCCTATGGGCTTATGCAAGTAGGGCATAGTATGTACCTAGAGTACATCAGTAGTGTGGGAAGTAGGTCAAAACCCTGGCTGGGAGAGTATGATGGATAGCTTACGAGATAAGCATAAAGAACTATGAATAATCTTGATCAAACATAAGTTGAACATAGGATTCACCCAGGTAGGGGTATGCTTGTGAGGCTGGTTGTAGGATTAGATCTCGAGAGAGAGAGATAGCAGGACCCAAGCAAGAAGGTTGGAAGCTTAGACTTTGAGATATGAGGAACAATGGGGAGTTGAGGATGATGCAACCTAAGTGAATGGTTGTGCTTGCCTCATGCATGATCCCTGGAGGCTAATGGTATCTTAGTTTCCTTTAGAGGAACCAAACCCTAAAGAGAGGATGAGGTTGCTGGTACCTATGTGCCTATGGTATAGGTATTTACCTACAGAGTTAAGCAAAAGAGTTCCTTAAGACCATGAAGAGGTTTAGTAGCAAGTTGTGAGACCTTGTACCTTGTTGGTTTTCCTTGAGGAGGACTCCACTCTGAAGTGTTGTTCAAATAAAAGGATCATGGGAAGCACATGACATACCTTGGACATGCTTGGTTTGTGGTTAAAGGTTGAGCATGTAGTTGGACATCTAAGTGAACCTAGGGTTCCTAGGCCTAAGAGGGGAAGTGGTGTACTTGACACACATGATGAGATTTGAGTTTCTATATATTTGAGCATGGCACTCCTCATGTTTAGAGGAAAGGGAAACCCCATAAGTTTAAGGTATGTTTGATGAACCCCTCACAGCTAAGTTGGTGACATGGGAAGGTATGTGCTTAGTCCAATGTTGAGGAACAAGAACAAGTATGACCTAGCATGGTTTAGTAGGAGGTCTTCTTGTGCCTTAGTAGCTTTCTAGGGCTAAGCATGCCCATGTGGATGTAAACCCTAGACATAAGGGCGTTTGTGACCTTTGTCATCAAGATGTAGTTTCCTCCCATCCTGGGAGACAGACCCTTTGGTAGGGTGTATACCTATTTTGTTGGTTTTGAGATAACCTAAAGAGGTCTCATAGGATCTTGAGAAGCTAAGTGAAAAGTACATGGTATGAGAATGAACCTGTATACCCATAGATAACCATCAATAAGTGGATGTGTATGTGTTACCATGGAGGCAACCAGTATGGGGCTTGACCAAGGTAGGCAGGTCGCCATGACCCCTATGAAAGGATGAAAGTCAGTCCAGGAATGTAGAGAGAGATGATGGAGACTTGGGTAAGGTTCTAAGTTGGACATGTACTATGTTAGAATCCTAAGTCTATCCTAGGGTCAGGTAGGGATAAGACCGATGGAAGTAGGGGTTGCCTAATTCCCTAGTTGCACATGACCATAGGGTCGGGAGGTAACATCTATCATTTTCTGAGGGCCATGGGTTAGAAGATTGATCACCTTCATGAACTCATGGGACCCAAAGGGTATATGAGTAGGTCACTCTCTAGATGCATAAGGGAAGAGGGATGACCCCAAAAGCGTCGGCACCCTACCAACCTAAAGGAGATGACCAAGAATTGTGTGGTGACCCAAGTAGGTTCGAGACCAGTTTTTCATGGAAGTAACTTTGATATCGAGATGTTTGGGATGTTGAGACATAAGTTGCACATTTCAACTTAGATTTGAAGGTGTACTGGCAATGTGGGATGTACCATCTCTACTCTTAGAATAGGAAGAACTTTGTGTTTGGACGGCCACCAAATGCTTATTTCCTCTTGTTATGGGAGTGAGAGATAGGACAGTACGCATGCCACACACCAAGGTTAAAGATGATGTCAGTTGGAACGTTGCTATGAGGTATGAGGACAGAGATGATAACATACCCTTGTGGAGTAAACAATGTGTAGATGGTTTATAAACCTCAAGAGAAATAAGGTAATCATCTTGTGAGGATGTTTTAACATGAGCTATGTGGAATTTTCAAGTGATACAAGGTTGAGTTTGATAACCTAGAAGATGGGCTCAGAGTGTTCTTGATGAAGATAGACTTAGAGTTTGAGCTGAGATAATAAGTGAAGGTGTATGTCTTCAATATTTCCTATCACCTAAGGATGTGAAGTGGCAATGGATGCCCTGGTTGAGATGCAGTTGCTTAGTTTAGCTAGAGGATAGAAGAGGCTGTTGGGTTAGCCCTAAGTTTGAAAAAGGAGATATGTTTGGCTAACACATAGATGTAACGAGATCATTGATCGAGTTAGTGGTTGCTTAGGTAGCCAGCCTAGGGCTTATCATGATAAAAGGATGGTTGTAGAACCTCAGATGTACTTCTTTGGAAAGGAAGGTGATGAAACCTCGACTATAGTGGTTTAGGGTTTCCGAGGAATCAATCTTGAGGAATCATGACATATAAGAGATCATGATTTTAAGTTCACCATACACCATGGTACTGCTAAGATAATAAGTGATAGCAGTACTTTGATGCCTAAGATGAAAAGTGTACAAAGATGCATGTGGCTCATTGCCATGCATGTCAAGAGGTGAAGGACGAACACCAATAACCCACTGAGTTGGTATAGAGGATGAAGAGTCCCCAAAGGGGATTGGGAGTTGATCACTGTGGAGGTTGTGGTAAGTCTCCCCTAGACCAAGGAAGGTCAAGATGCAATATGGGTTATGATAGATCGCCTTACCAAGATGACATGAGAAAGAAAGGATACTATCAAGAGATGGATTCGGTTGAACTACATATGAAAGAGAGATAGTTCAACTACACCATGATGTGAGTTCATAGGTTCTTGCGTATAATCTAAAAATTCACTTCCATGATGTGGAAGTAGACGAACTCGATGCTAGTACAGTTTATCACCCCTAACTAATGGTTAGTATAATCCAGACTAGAGGGTCTGATGAGAGCATGTGTGCTCATTCAGGGTGATACATAGAGACAGTTCTTGTCCTCTGTAAGATGTGATAATAACCACCATATCCAGTATCGGGATGTAAAGAAGCTCTGCAAGGGAGGTTGTGATGGTGACCACTTCATTGAGATGATATTAGTGAAGGGGCCTCACGAAGGTCAGAAAAGAAGCACAGTGTGTGCAGATGAAGTCGCTTTGATCGTACAATGGCTGAGAGAGAGCCCAGGGGTGACATGAGTCGTGACCTGATGCAAAGCAGACTAACATGCAGTTCACTGTGGGAGAGTATGTGTTGTGAAAATATGACCCCTCTAAGCTACAACTGAGAAAGTTGAGTCCCAGATATATGGGTCCATTTGAGATGGATTGGTGGAGATGGTTGTGTTTAGCCTTACCCCTCAAGATAACATGATGTATAATGTGTTTAATAAGTATGATATAGAGCACTATGTGAGGTACCCAAGTCATGTGCTGAGCCATGAACCAATTCAACTTTATGAGAGGCTGAAATGTCATGAGTCACCTATGAGGGTACCATATACCAAGGTAAGAAAGAAGTCAGATGGAAGAATATGAGATGATGATGGTTCTTGAAAAAAACCATGGAAAGGGTGAGTCAACATGGGAGCCCTAATGGAAATAAGAAAGGCTTATCTTATTTGTTTGTGCACCTGGTGGAATTTTGAGGGAAACATTCCTATAAGAGGGGAAGGATGTTACAACCCCAATTTTTGGATTCTTTTAGTGAAAAATGTAATTTCTCTTGTTAAAGATATTTGAACAAATAATGATATAATTTGTTTTGAATAAAAGGATTTTGTTTACAACAACCTTGTTGGTTGTTTTGTGGGCTTTATTGGCTATTGGGCCCAATAACAAGGATAAGATAAAAGAAACTCCATTATTTATAAGAAATGGAGAAAAGGAAGGTGTAGAAACCTCTAGAAGGCAAAAGAATATAATCCAAAGTTGGATTTCGTGCCTCTTGGGTTCCAAGGAGTCCAAAGTTGCAAAGATAATGCAGCAAGAAAAGAAAATATCAATTAAATATTTTTTTATTTAGAAAGAAATTGAAAACAATGATAAAATGTGGAAAATAAGTGGAAAGAGGTATAATTTAGTTATACTTAGTGGATTTTCGTATCCAAAGGATTCCTAATGTTAAAATGAATGACAATGAGGAAAAAAAGAAAGATAAATAGAAATCCTTGAAAAGAGATATTTTAATAAAGAAATAAACAAGATAATGAGAAATAATGGACATAGATGCATCTAGAAGGATAATGAGTGTCCACTAAAAAGGATTTCGAAATATTAGAGTTTCTTGGGGTCCAAGGAGCCCCAATGGAGAAAAAGAAAGAGAAAATACCAATAAGACAAAATAAGAGGATAATGTGATACATAATTAATGGATTTTGTGGCATTGTGAAAAAGGAGGTATTTTCTACTAAAAGAAAATAGAAATTTCGTGCCAATGGATTAAAAGGCAAGTACCAAGAGAATAAGTGAGAGGATTTTCAAATTACTAATTATCCAAAGAGTATATTTTATCAAGGAGATAAATAGGAGAGAGAAGACATCTTCTCAATAAAGGAATTGGATTCCTATTGGGAAAAGGCTATGTTTCTTTGTGGGCAAGCAAGCTGGGGCATGGATAGACTCCCCTATATAAGGGTAGAGCTCATGGTCGAGTCCAAGGCGATCCTACACATTTCTCTCTCTTTTCTCTTCTTCTCCTTCGATTCAAACCCTAGCCATGTGGTTGGTGCTTTCCTTGGAGCAACAGGGAGCTGTGAAGTCATCTTGATGGAGGCTTGGTTTTCCCTGATGACATGAGGATGATCGGCTATCATCCCTGATCGCTTGATCTCGCACAATCACCTACAACAGGTCTGCATGATCAGCCAGAAGTTGCAGGTTCGGCACGCTGGAAATGGCCACTTGGGCCGCAAAAAGAAGGTTCCCTGGGTACGGCGGAGGGCGACACAGGTAGGGCGACAGTCTCCGGACACCCTCGGGCCTTGGGGTAGAGGGGGTAACCCTTCCCCCCCCACAGTCGACAAACACCAATCGCAGCGCTAGGGCGAGTGGGGAAGAAGACGATGGGTCGTTGGACAAAATGGCCCCTCCGCGGGCTGAAGTGTCGATCACTAAACCGAGGGCAAAAATGTAAAAGTGTTATGTTTCTAAATAGTCAATGTTGCATGGGTTTGGTGACGTGGCGGCCTGCCAGTGGTCCAAGTAAGTTAAATTTGCAAAAATTGTATCTCCTTATTGGTAGCTCGGATGAATGCGCATAAAATATGAAAGTTGCTCAGAAAAATGAGAAGAATCCATTAAAAATATATTTAGTAGCTAATTCCTCTTGAAATTCGAAAAGTAGTGGAAGTTGTCAACTTTAATGCATTAATGATTAAGAAACCCTATTTTGCGATGAATAATGTATTTAGTAGGGTTTAATGGATGATTAAAGTTGATATTAACCTATTAATTGAAAAAAGGTATATTAAGAACAAAAAGGGTGAACTTTGCACGTAATTGGTTTAATTTAGAATTTCCAGTGCAGAAATATGCTTTAATAGGCCTTGAAACCCTAATGTTAGTAATCGTGACTCTTAATGGCTTTAATTGTTCAATTCCTAATTAAAGTTTAGATATGATTGTTCTAAGCTATTTTGAGTATACAGGTTCCTAATTGTGAATAAATACCCTAATATGGAAATTAGGATTCTCTAATAGATAAAAGGTGGAATTTATGAGAAATAGAATTCATATGTGAATTAGATCATAATGAACTGTGAGTTGTTATTCCGGAAGGAACCAAAGATGATAATTAGGCCCAATGATCTTGTCATGAATTAAAAGGATAAAATGGGTAGTTTTAATGTAAAAGAGGTTTAATGGACTTAACTGATGGATAATTGTGCCTTTAATCCAAAATTAAGGTTATATGTTGTTAAAATGTAACCTTAATAGCTTTTGTGAAGAATAGATGAGATAATTAGGGTTTGCAAGTAATTGTATAAATATTAGGGTTTAAAATAGTAAAAATGAAATGAAACCCTAATTGCATTGGAAACCCTAAAAGCTGAGTAGAAACCCTAGGAAGCGAGCTAGGTTTAATAGATCTTAATGGCATGATCAATGATAGGAAATTGGATGCCTATTTTAGGATCAACTTGGGTGTGCTTGCTTGGTTTCTTGATTGGTTGAATTATTTCTGCTTTCAAGTCAGCTTGACAAGTATGTGGTTAATTATGGTTAATCGCATTAATTTCCCGAAGAGTTTCTCAGATGATTCATTGCATTGAATGCAACTTATCAGTTGAATGTTCATACTTGCAAATTATAAAGTCACTATGATTATCACAATTGTAAAATAAGTGTGTATTCTTGCACCTACATGCCACCCTGATGGATGATGCAAAAAGGTCAAGCCCAAGAGGGAAGACCAATGGATACCATGAGAGGTGACCCCAGGCACCAAGATCGGGATTGAGAAGGTGGCCTATGATATTGCATGACTAAAGGGCACCATGAAGGGTGACCCCAGGCACCAAGCTCAGGATTGAGAAGGTGGCCTTAAGTCAATGGCAAAAGAGAAACCCTAGAGGTGATATTCCACGGTTAGGGCAAAAGTAGTGGAGAATGACACATTGAAAATGTAAATTTTACTTGATTGTGATAATTAGATCGTTAGCTATATTTGCAAAATTTTGGTTGTCCTTACATACCGGCATATTCAATTATGCTGACTGACATTTTGTTTGTTGGCATTTTAGGTACAAGTTTGAAAAGGACAAACAGTAAAGTGGCATATGTGGAATTAAATAAGAGTTAAAATACAAAGGAGGATTAGTTATAATAGACTCCAGATGTGGTTAGAAGTAGATATCCAAGTTTTTGAAAAAGGTATGCAAAGTATTATTTTATTACAACCTTTCAGTTTAGTTGGTAGAATTTGATAATTGTTATTGATTATTTGTCGAACCTTTGATCCTGTTAATTGGGATAATGGCTCTGAACTCTTGGTCTCCCTTAATTGGGGGTTACCGGGAGGCAGGGTCGTTATAGAAAAACTAAGTTATTACAAAAACAAAGCTACCAAGCTTAGCCTCATCTTAGAAAAGATTGATCAACAACATGCAACCACATGCATCATCAATCAAGATTGAATCTATGACTATCACCTTCCTTGGTTCTCCCATCCCTCATATTGGATATCCTCCACGTTATCACAATAATATGGGGTATCAAATGAGCTTCAAGGTTGATTGGGTGGGGATTCATAAACTAGAATCTTCACAAATCTCAAAACAATTGTAACTAGTGTCTTGGATACGCATCAATCAAAGAAGAAATAACATTAGTAAAAGAAGTCACTCCATTGACCCTTCCAGATTCCTCATTAACCCATGAATCCTCTCCATCAACTCATGCAAGGTTTCCATAAATTTTAAAGCATGAACCTTCATATGTTTATGACCTAGTGATCCCATCAGTTTGCAATGTAGAATTCTCATTGGTCATCCAGTTAAAATTTCCATCGGTTGGTATCAACATAATTTGAGAGTCCATCTAAGACATCAGTAGATGGAACTAGTAATACATTGATTTATGAGATACATGGATCTTATTGGTTGGTGAGGTCAGGACCATCACTAGTTGACGAGTGCATTGACCATCATCAACCTGCAACACCACACTGCGTAGGGTTAGGTTTAGGTAGCAATGGTTGAAACCTTATTCCAATTAAGTACAAAGGCACTCAAACCAAATAAAAAATAAGAAATACAACAAAAAGATATGAGATAGTATAGTGTAAATTCAATTTGCAATTAAACCCCTAATTATTGTTTAAGTGCACATTAGCCCACAAACATACATGACATTATAAAATCAAGGTAAATAGTGTGAAATTGAAGTCAAACTAGAGTTTCTATTAACCAAAGAATTAAGGGACTCAAAAACCATGAATAATAAGGAAATATAAGTTTGCATACTTTTGAA
This sequence comes from Alisma plantago-aquatica, assembly GCA_963693085.1. NCBI lineage: Eukaryota > Viridiplantae > Streptophyta > Magnoliopsida > Alismatales > Alismataceae > Alisma > Alisma plantago-aquatica. Next base: position 751,884,394 of record OY856410.1, read on the forward strand.
ACCATCTAAATTCAGGTCCTCATAGTATGGTGAATTTACAATTAAGTCCACAACATGCAAGGGAAATTGAAATTAGGGTAAAGGGAGTGCAAATTAAGCCAAGCAAAGGATTTCTCTTAATTAACCTCGAGGTGGGGTAGGTGCAAGGGAAAGGATACCCCTCATCCATTCAACATCCCAAGGATACGATCCAATAGACATAAAATAACATGAAAATCATGACCTTCCTATCCTCACTAACTCTAGGACTATAGAAGCAACTCTACAATGGTGGAACTTAATCAATAAGCATATTAATCATATTGAACCAAGGGGAAATTCAATTATGATCACAATTTGAGTAAAATTTCATCATTTTCTCAAACATAATCAATTCAGTGATTTTGGAACATTGTATAAATAGATCAAGACTCATTGAAAGCTAAACATATGAAGATAAATGATGGAAGTAAACCATGTTTTTTGTCTTGATTTTGTTGTAAGGCATCAACATTAAGAAATAAGAGATATCAAGATGGAATACAAGTTCACACAAGATCATACTAAGAAAACTCATCAGTCGAAATCACTTATTTGAGAAATAAATTATTCTTGATATTTATTTTGACATGGATGTGCATTCCAATCAAATATTTAACTTAACATACATGTAATTAATTTTCATATTAATATACATAAGATTTTAATGATACATTAGAGTTAAAATCTACTAGATTGTAGATCACTTGGGATTAGGTGTAAGTAAATGAAACATCCTAAATAAGGAAATGTATGACTACAATTATAAAATCTATAATATATGAACACATAAATGATTTGACTATATTTAAGTTTTGTATATATTGCATTCATAAATTTTACATATAAATCATTTCGAGAAAATCTTGTGAATGAGAAGAGAAGGTAATAACTCAAGAAAATGAAATGATTTATATAGAAATATATGTTGCATGAAGGGCACCCATGAAGGAAGTAATGATCCATAACTTTCTTTGATGTTTAAGCATATAAGCAATCATATTTGTTAGTTTTTGTGTTGTGATTGATCTCTCTCTAGTCATTATTGTCTCGTTCTTCCTTGATTCCTTCAACTATACCACCCAAAGATGGTGATGACGATGTGTGAAGATTTGCACGTATGACCACAATCTGAGTGCTTATAGCATTGGCATCCATTTATAACCTCTATATCCATCAAATAGATGTGAAGACCGCATTATTACACGGTGATCTTCAGGAAGAGATATGTTTGGAACAACCTAAGGGATTTGTGGGTCATGGGATTGAGTCCAAGGTGTGTAAACTTGTTAAGTCATTATATGTCTTGAAACAAGCCCCTAAAAATGACATGAGAAGTTTGATTATGTGGCATCATCATTTGGCTTTGTTTCTAATGAATTTGATAATTGTCTCTACTACAAAACTGACAATGATGGATTCATTTTGTTATGCTTATATGTCGATGATGTCATGTTTTTTGGTTACGATATGAAAGTAGTAAATGAGATGAAGACAATCATGAGTTTCAAGTTTGAGATGAAGGATATGGGAATCAATGATGTGATTTTAGGGCTTAAAGTCATAAGGTCTACAGATGGTATAACTCTCTCTCTCTCAGTCTCACTATGTTGATGAAATACTAGAGAGGTTTGAGTACACATCACATAAACTTATAAAGACTTCATATGATTCATCCAAGGCCTTATTCAAGAATCATATTGGTCTTCTAGTATCTCAATTACTATGCTCTTAGATTATTAGAAGTTTGATGTATCTTATAAACTGCACACATCCAAACATTGCATTTTCGGTGATCAAGTTAAGTAGATACACCAGTTGTCTCGAGAAGACCCATTAGGAATCTCTTGATAGAGTTTTAAGGTATATTAAGGGAACTTGTTCTCTTGGGCTGCATTATGGAAAAATCCTTTTATAGTCAAAGGATACAGTGTAAGCTAGATTGCCTTGAAATCTGGGAGCAATGGAGTCTCAGGATAGGTATTCATGTTGGGAGAAGGAGTTGTTTCCTCGAGGTCTAAGAAACAGACCATATTGTCTCAGTCTACTTTTGAGGCAGGGTTGTTTGCTTTAGATGAAAATGGATTGGAAGCTTAATGGATACATGGACTTATGTTTAGTTTACCTATGGTAAATAAGTCACTTCCTAGAATTTCATTTCACCGTGATACCAATACAACTATTTCTAAGATAAAGAATTCCAAGTATAATAAAAAACAACATAGACGCATCCAAGTCAGACTTACGTCTATAAGGGAGTTAGTGTCTGATGGGGTGGTTGTTGTGGACTATGTTAGTACCAAAGATAATATAGTTAATCCTTTCACTAAAAGACTTACCCTCACTTTAGTGAAAAAATCCAAGTTGGGGATGGGATTGCAATGCCTTCATATTTGCAGGCAGTAGCAACCCAACCCAAAAGAGTGGAGATCCCAAAAATTAGGTTCATGGTAATAACAAGTTTTTGGGTGACTTAGATGACACTATGTAATTACTTTGATGCTACTTGCATCTATGTATCTATCCCCTGGGAAACATATTAGTGTCATGACTACAAGTTAGTAAGAGACAAGATTCTAGTCTCTAAATGGTGTCAAGTCTTAGGACAGGATGTTAGTAGTACATCCTTGGAGACTCCAACTAAATGATTGATGTTGGTAGGTCGCAATAGGGGAATTGGGTTGTTCCCTGATATCAATCATGACATAATTTTTTTGGATGCATGGCCTTAATGCATCAAATTTTTGTTCTGTCATTTCTTTATTTTGTTGTTACCAACTACTACACTTGTACCTAAGGTTCAGGTTCAAGACTTTTGTTCACCTAGTTCTTGCAGGGGTAAGAGTTGGATAACTCAGGAAGAACCAAACCTAAAGGTATCTGCTGAAAGCACCATATGGAAGACTGTATAGCAGAGCACACTACACATTGGACTTTCTGGGGGGTCTTTAGATATATGGCTGCTACAACCATGTGTATAGCATGGGTTAAGCCCAATGTAGTACAGGTAGTATATGGAGGAAAAAGGTACTAGTGTTTTCTTGTACAAATGGGAAGAGTTTAGTCCCACATTGCTCATTCTTAGAACTTTTGTGATCCTTATATGTAGGATCACATGTGACACTAGTGTCCAAAGGGTCCTAGGGGAGAGTATGCTCACCTCCTTGGTGGGTATAGTGACCACAACACACAGGCATGCATGCATGCACGCCACGCCACACCATGCCTCGCCTCGCCTAGTAAGGTTGGGCCATGCATAGGATTAGGTTTTGTGGCTTGTGGCTTGTGGCTTGTGGCTTGTAGCTTGTGGAAATTGTCTTTTATCTTCCATCTTATTTTGCACAAGGATACAACTGTGTAATTAATTATTAATTTAAATAATTATTTCTTTTTGAAATAGATTATTATTTGTAATTGAAAAGTGTTTGCCTCACATATTTTTTCACAATGTGTACAAGAGCGATCGACTGATTGCATTTTAATGGGAATAGGATTTCAGTGTGTGTAAGGATATAAATAAGCCTCTGGCCATTACGATTAAATATTTCTCATGAACATCAACCATCAGTCATTTGAGTAAGTGTTTTATAAACCTTAAATAAGAATCTTCAGTCATTGCTTCTGAGTTGCTATGTGGAGTTATTCTCTTGTGCAAAGTAAGTTCTTCCTTTCTCCCTTCTGATATGTGATCTGTCAGGCGGTGGTTCCTGTGGTCACTGAGTTGCACTGGTAGTGCATCCCATCATTCATCTGCATCGTTCATCGACAACTTGAGTGAGACGTTCTCTTGAACATGTTTGTGATCGGGTCATCTAGAAGAACGGTGGCTATCTAGAAGGATTATAGGCCGCTAAATTCTTTAACATGTTTGTTTTTCAATGAATGATCTAGTCCATGTTCCTAAATTTTATTTTTTTGTTCCCTGTATTGCTTTATTCTATTTATATGGATTGGCCTGAATTGTTATTTAATTTTCACATGTCGTTGTTATTGTTGGGAAATATGGGTATAGAGTATAGCAGTGGAAAAAAATATATCTATCCGTATTCCCATAACAAAAAATCATGTCAATTACTATGCAATAGGAGGGATGGCATTAGCAAGTTATACTTGGTCCTAGAGCAAGTCCAGTGACAAAACTCACTTCTTTGCAACTACTTATAAATTTCTCTTGGAGGTTGTTGTGCAACTCATGGTCTTTGCCATGAACAACGTCTACACAACCTCTGCAGCGACTCATGTGGTCTTGCCACAGACTGTAGGTTGACTTTGCTCTTTGAGCAGTAGCAAAAGGACTACTTCCTCCATAGTAGTCCACACAGACCAACTAGAACTCCTGTCATTCATCAAGAATAGACAGGAAGGAGTTTTCCCTCCTCATTGGTATACTAGTCACCAACCTGCTCTCCCACAATGACAACTTCTCAGTTGTTCTCTCCCGTTGTCTATCCCTCCTTTTCAGGTAGGACTTTCTTGAGCTCTCTTGGTTACCACAACCAGAGAGGACAACAATTGTTAGAGGAACTGATACTCAGTTGTCTGTATTATACTTTGGGAAGCCTCCAATACCCCTCTATATATAGGAGGGTTTAGTGAAAGGTTCTCAGTCCCCAACCAATGTGAGACTAAAGCAGGAGTGGATAAAACTGGAAGATCTTGAAGTTTTGCAATGTTTCTGGAAGTTTCACAACTTGCGTCAGCTGAAATGGTTATCTTGTAAGACAAAGAGATTGTATCTCACATGAGATGATCATTTATCTAAGTGATACAGTCATCTAGGATGTGAGATGGTCGTCTTAGAGGTCATCTCTCTAAGCGAGATAGTCATTTCACACTTTCTCAGTCAGATATGAATTGGCAAATTGTTTTGTAATTAATGTCACACATTAATTTACTTGCACCCCAACTATGTGCAATTGAAATTAGTTGGGGAAAACTCTAGAACTTTTGTTCATCCCAACTGAGTTGTCTCATACCAGCAAGACGCCAGTCTCACTCACCCAAATGGTCATTTGGTGAGTTGAGATGAGCCATTCGGTTAAATCATATTGAACCAGTCAGTTCAAGGGAAAAACTTAGCCAATTCAATCTCCGATTAACTTGACCCCCAAATGGCCATCTCAACTACATCATACGCACGTCTAGCTACCCAAACAACCATCTCACTCTATTTGGAAAACCTGATCAGCCATTCAAGCAATCAGTTATGTGAATTGAATACTGAAACACTTTAGTAAACAAGTCAATCATCGTTCAAGATGAAACTCCTCTTCTAGATGAGTTCCTATGTGTGTCACCCTATAGGTCCCATTTCACGTTGGCAGTGAATGTCCATAACTAGCTTATCACATCGCAAACAAAGAGTGGTGCCTAGTCACACATCAGTGCTACCCAAGTGAAATGGAAAGTTGAAGAACAACTTCAACCTACAATTTGTGTAAAGTGTTGCAGTGATTGTATAATTCCTTTGTCATTGATATCCAAGATGAACTTGAGGCATGGCCGGTCATCCTATCAATGCTTAATTCATGTTTCTTAAACTAAGAACAGATTGTTTGAGATAATGTGAATCACTGTCGTATATTGGTTCACATGTGCATGCGCATCCATTTCTTAGTCTCCCTAATCAAGTGGCCAGGATATCATACTCCCATAGGAGGGACAAATCCCATATCTATCACTCACAATCTATCCTCATGTGTCACATTCACCCAATCATCACCATTATAACAACCCAAGTTTTAGGACTACATTTGATGATGTCAAAGTGTACCCAACAAAATATAATGAGTGTAGTGATTTCAAGTCTAAGAATCACAATCACCACCTACACTATGAGAGATGACTGTGATCACAAAACCATGTGTCACTCTCAAGGTGGGTCTGTCTGATACACTATTCTCTAACATGTATATGTGTGCTTGGTTTGATATTGCCATATCATGACTAATGAGATTTAGTCATTAACCAACTCACACTTTGATCTTATGTGTTACTCTTGTCTATCAACCTTCCACAATAACAGCCAATTATGGACATAAGTAGAATATGTATATGTACTCTTAACATCTGTATGATTTCATCACAAGGATAGGAACTTGACAACATACGTCATTGAGTAGTATAATTCTCTAGACATTCACTCTATATCCTCATTATCTCATAACTGAGTGAAACAAATGAACTAGAAGCTTGCCTTTATATTTTGTTATTATTAATCATATCCTTTTAGGTAATTATGCCATGTCAATCATCATATGATTTGCTCTACGGGAATATCTTACCAACAGACTCCCACTTGTAGTTAGAGCCAATCACCAAAGGATCTCATCCTTAGTGATTGAAACATGTCCAACATGCTTCTACTGTGCTAGTGTCTATTTAGTGGGTTAGCAACATTTTGCTTATGGTCAGTATATTTCATGTTTCATATCTCTTAGCTCTGAGATGAAACTTCAATAATATGGTATCTCATATTCCTTGACTAACAATTAGCTCCATTGTTGTCACATTATTTCTACTGAGTCATCAATGGTCGGAACATCTAGAAGTTCATCATATGAACCTTTTAGATCCATACAGTATCACATTGTGTTCACAATAATGGCTATTAGTTCAGAACCTTTCCAACTAATCATCACTTATTCTTTTTCAATCAAACATATTTAAAATTTTTGATCACTTTTTTCATTTATGGAAGCTTGCATTGATGTAACTCTTTACATCCAACTCTTCCTATTATTGGTATTACCATTGACTAGAAATCTATCCCTTACTGGAATTTATATCAACTTGTCATGTGTAATACATGCAAGATAAGCTTGTTAATATCTTACATGATAGACCCACTATTGGGCTGGCCCATGGAATCTTATTCATGATATTTCCATTCTTCAGAAGAATTGGAATATTGGATTCATAAGAGACTAATCCGAATTCACTCTCAATAAATCCTTCCATGTTGAACTCTTTCATCATATTGCTATTGTAAGCAAACTTCCATTGTGAAACATTCAAGAACTATATCATAGATCTTGATCCTTATCTCATAAGATGTTTCATCTTTTCCTTTATTGGTGAAGGAATTTTTATGCCAGTTCTCAATATTCATAATATTGAGATGTTATTCCTCATCATATGTGGAATATTCATATGTGCTCCCTCTAAATATTTTGTAAACACAAATTTCTTCTTTTGTCTTGATTCAAGTCAAACTCTTTGACTATCTTGTCAAGTCAAAAGATCCCACTTTGGAGTTATTTGTTTCAATCCCGGACTGAACTTTGTAGTTTATACACTTAATTTTCTTTCATGAAGTTATGAAACCTTTCAGGTTGTGCCACATACACATCCTATGATGTATTCCCTTAAGGAATCCGGTTTCCATCTTCATATGAAAAATATCATAGTCCATTCCAACTACAACAACAAGCATGACAATTGGTAAAGGAATCTCTATCATGTTCAACAACTTGAACTTGATTTATTCAACCAATATGTCCTTTTATGTTATTCATGTAGGTCTTTGCAACAAGACCCTATTGCTCCCTTTAGGTGTTACCCTATAAGGTGGTTCTTTCAAGATCATTCCTTGTGAGCTTACATGGATCCCATATTACTCTGAAATAGGTTCTAGTTGACTAGTTGGCTCATCCTGTATGACCAACCCATCTGAATTGTTGGATTCACATTCCTCCAATCTCATATGTGTTGTACTAGAATATTTTGTTCTCTGTTAAAAGATGAACTTGATATTCTACAACAAATTGTGATTCTCATTGTACCCTTGTTGTTGACCTCATACATTATGAGTTCTACTTTAGCTCCCACTGATTCTTTAGGAATTCAGTTATCCTATTAATGAACCAATTTTGTTATTGGAAAGGGATTAGTAATGTTCAACAATCATGGTTTATTGATAAACCTTCTCAAGAGAATACTTTCTCAAGGTGGGTTTCAATCCTTTACACCTATTGAGAAATTCCCAAATCATATCATATATGATATCCTTTTAAACCATTCAAATGATACATTATTTAGTAATATGTATATATATTTATGAGGATGTAAGAAGACTAGATTAATTGATAATTATATCATGACTCATCATGGTATAAATCCTTCACTCTAACACATCATCACGTTCAGATGGATTGTCATGTGATACATTATCATAGTTCATTCCTGAAGGTACCCAAGGTATTGATGTAAAGTATTTCAACATTTGATTATATCAAAGTATCTTAATACTTTCATCAATGGTATACTTCATTTACAATCTCCTTGACCATTTTCAAGAGATTGATTCTTTCATTTCATTTGGTTCATATCATTATATTACCAACAAATCAAAATGAAGTATTAATTTTCTATAGCATTTGTTCCATAAGATCTTCATGCATCATATGCATAAGGTCTAATGAAAGCTTTATCCTCCCACTACGATTAGTGAAGGATGTCATGTCATATTGTGCATGAATAAGGCTTGCATATTTCCTTAGGTTCAATAACTAAGAGAATCTAGATCAACAATAATATGTAATATAGATATGTATTTCTAATATTCATGCAAGATGACTAATGCTAATGATAGTCTTGAGTTATCAATTATAATCTTTTGGTATAAACATTATAAACATTCATCTTTGATCATTTCACATAAATATCACAAGATGTTTTAGGGACAATGCCATGCAAGATCATATCTTTGAAATAGAAGCACTAATAATTCTTTATTGATAATCATCTGTGTCCAAACAAGATGCATAAAGTAAATATTTCTATTCTAATGGCATAATGAAATAGCATTTCTAATAACTCTATTGCATGCCCATTCATATAAGATAAATTTAAATGTAGACTACAACTTCTGCAACACTTGCTCCGCCTTGTCCATCTTTGTCCTTCTATGAGGGCTTTTACTTCTTGTTAGATCATGTAATCAGTATGTCAGATCTCTATTTGGTATCATATACCAATTTTAAGAAGTAGTCAAATTTATCTTATATGGTTTATACCTAAAGTGGAGGCCTCAGTGCCAACCTTCTTCTTCTTTAGTTCCTCTAACCAGAGTGGGGAATTTCTCTTCCAATGCCCAAGTTGGTGACAATGGTGACAATCACGTTGTTGTTTCTTTACTCCACCTTTTGTCTTGAGATCTGAAGACTTGGGCTTCTGGCTAGCTTTAGAACTCTTCTTAGCTTTTCCTTTACCTTTGGAATTCCCTTTGTCTTGCTGATCATCATCACAGAGTTGGGCTTGTCCTTCTTCATTTGTGTCTTAGTTGTTCTCAACATACCCAACAACTCTGTCAATGGTTTGTCAAAGTCATTCATGTTGTAGTTCATGACAAACTGACTATATGCACTAGTACATAACCGGCCTTTAGTGTTGGTTATTTAAGGCCTTTAGTGTTGGGTTTTAAGCGACACCTATGTGGGAGCCGCTAAAAGCCCAATCATTACACGTCAGTTCTCAAACCGACGCCACAACCCATCGTGCGCCACTGAAAATGCGCTAGCAGGGGGTATAGGCGTCAGTTATAAGCTTTGAAACTGACGCCATATACCTTCACTCCACAGAAAGGGCGCCATCTGGGGCAATATCGGCATCGGTTTAGTAGTGATAATTGACACCATCTCACCCGCTACCACGGTCGTGCTGGCCAGCAAGACCGTGGTGTCTGGCCCACTGCCACGACCGTGATAGCCAACACGGCCATGGTGTCTGGCCTAATTAGGGAAATCGACGTTGGTTACTAGTAGGGCAACCGACATTGTAACCATTTGTCGTTGGTTTTATACAAATAACTGACGCCTATTTTATGTTTTTTTTTAGTTAGTCTGCAGACCTGCTGTGGCTGGTCACAAGATGAGAAACTTGCACTTAAGTTATGAACTGTAGGTTTTACGACATCCATTGATATCAGCCAACAATAGGCCACAAACCTACAAAATTAACAACATAAATGTTCACACATTTAGCAACCTGTAGTTCCATTCAATTTTCACACATGTAGAAACATTCATGTAGCAATCTGTAGTTCCATTCATTTTCACATTCACACATGTAGAAACATTCATATAGCAACCTACAGTTTCATTCATTTTCACTCAGACACATGTAGAAACATTCAGACATGTAGAAACATTCACACATATTATAATTCAGAAATTCATTTACAAAATATCATTCTTTAGTCATTATTTGCTATCAACATCCCAATTATATGTTAAAACCCCCACTACTTGTATGGCTATTGCACATTCTTCTCTTACTTCATTTAATTCCCCCATCGTATAGGGAGCATGTACATCTGGTAAGGCCTTTTCTGTAGTGTGGTCAGTTTTAAACACCTGCAAAGAGAATGATGTACATATATAATTAATGAGCTATAAATAAGAGTGATATATTTCATATTATCTAATGAGACTATATATAATACCTTAGGAATGGTATCGATGTCCACTGCGGCATATTTGATAATCATGTGCATAAATCGCATCACATAGTATGCACATGCCCATCTGTTGTCTTAGGTATCACACTATAACTTGAAACATACAAATATTAAAAAATACAACTAATTAAGAACGGTTCACATAAATAATATATACATTGTAGTCGGGAACTTACTTCCACGTTTGTCCAAATTATTTGTTGGTTCTTTTTCCTGGGGACCTTACCTCCAGCCTTTTTGAACTCATCTAAACCCCTACATGTTAATGTAATACAGTACATTGCATAATTAAATAGTAATGTAATAACATATGTTAACGGATATGAAAATGAAATATTTCTCACCGGAATAATGCCATTTTCATTTTGTGTCCATATCTTGAATTCAATTTAGTCCCCTTAGGATCTAGATAATAGACAATGAACGTCTCGGGGACAATAACTAGTAACTCCCAATGCATACCACTAGAGGTAAAAAAGTTAAAAATTAATAACTCAAAATCCACAATAAAAATGTAATTTTCTTAAGTCCAAATTATAAGCAAAGTAAACTTACTCCACATTGAATGGAGCTATTATCAACATCTTCTTATTTTGAGAAAAACTTCTAAAAGCATCACAGCGGTATTGTTGAACTAACAGAGGGTCTTTAGCTACTAGACTAATCAAACATGGAATAAAAAAATCCTACATGTTCGAATGAAAAATCTACACATATTTTTTCTAAGTAGCTGCAAAACATGTATTACGTATGAATTAATAAATAAGAAACCAGATCACCAGATCCTATACAAGGTATATGGATGTATAAAGAAGATGTCACCTTATCCATAGCTCTATCACAGATGTATTCAGCCAATCATATCGAAACAACTTCAAAATATCTTGTATAAATAGGTTGCTTTCGTATGATTGACCTACAACATCCGCATCTATAGAAATATTTATAGGGCAATTTATATCATGTTCGCCTAACCATATTGCCATACCCCTACAATCAGGACCTAACGGGATAGGTAGGTCCTGTGGAACCCAACTTGGCAATGTAGGAGGTGGAGGTGGAGGCCTAGATGTTGTGGGTGTCTTCTTTTTAACCTGTATATATATATATATATATATATATATATATATATATATATATATATATATATATATATATATATATATATATATATATATATATAAAATTTCAGATCAACTGACATCATATACACACACTAACAATTTAACGTAATGTAAATTTACCATACAGTTTCAGTATAGAGAACAACCGCTTTTGGCCACAATATCACTCCGCCTTCTGCCTCACCAAGCGTTTCACAATTTGGGTGGGCATATAGCAATGGAAGATCCATCCACTTGGGGAATATACGTACCGGGCTCACACGAACCCAACCAGCTGGTAATGGAGACCCATGAAACATTTCCTCGGGTAGGGATGGGTAAGTCGATGCCTCTGCAATGAAAAATTCTTTACTTTTTAGACGGCATGGCTTCAACCCCTACAAATTTTTGTGTAAAGAATGTTATATACATATATACATATCATTTTGAAAACATATCATCTTGAAAAGACTAGTTATTATGTCATAAAAATACTTACATTGGATGTGCTAGGTGGTGGGTCTATAGGATTACTCCCAACCTCTAGTAGGAGTAGAGTGGGACACCATAGGTACTGTCTACTAAGTGGCAGTCTGAGATGCCTGCCACTTGCTCAGTGCTTCTTCGAGTTTCCTGTCAACTAGCTTATCTACCTATACATGGATAAAATACATGTTAGCTTCGGATTATTGAATTCTCTTTTACAGTAACATTATAAAGAAAGAATAGGTTACCTCTTCTTGTAAAAGTCCCACTTTTGGGACATGTTTGCGTTGGGATGGCCCAAAGAACGCTTTGATGCCCACACCAGTGCCTGCAGCCCTAACATGTCTAGGATGCTCTGGGTTACCCAGAGCAACTGTCAATTCATCCCTTGTGCCCTCAGGGATGAACTTTCCTTGTTTCCTCAGCTCGTACAACTCCCGCTAATTGCCAAAACAAAAAATTGTAATTAAGTAAACACCACAAATAATCAATATTCGAACGATTGTTGTAAGAGTTGTATTTTACCATTTTTTCAGCCACCTCAGCAGTTGCGGGCTTCCTTATTTCTCCCTTCTTATTTTGCCTCCCAGGTATCCAGACATCATGGTGAGGCAGAGGTGTGCTACCTATAGTAGAGGACTCCTGAGTAGCAGCAGACTGAGCATTAGCCTCAGATTGTAGTCTTTGGTGAATGCCTGCATATCCCTTTGGGCCCATTGTGTGATCATGCACATTCAGTGCACACCTTGCTTTTTGCGCCTCACTGAGGGCCTAATTAGTATGCACATTAATGATTTGGTTAGTAACACTAAATGTTAATCTTGAATAGGTGAATACAACGTATATTAATTAAATTGGGGGTGACGCCTAATACCTTGAATTCATCAGTTTGTCTTGAAGCAACAAATGCGTCCCATTCTTCTTAGTCCAGGAAGTTCCACTATTATGTGGCTTTCTTCTTCCTCTTGTCACCTTCTTTTATGTATTCTCAGGTGAGATTTGTCCTATAGTTCCTTAGGACTCTCCCACAGCATTGCATCACACATTTACGATGCAACTTTTCATCCAATTCAAATATACTCTGCAAAATAGAATTGTTATTAACTAGTATCCAAAAAATTAGTAATCTAACAAATAGAATCGCAAATTAATAATAACTCACACATAAATCCTTCCATATTACGTGTTTCTTCTCCTTAGGAACTTTATGCCAAGAATCTATCGTACAACCACAATGGCTACGAGTAACATACCCAAGATATGAAACAAACGAATTGCGATTCACTCCAAATGCATTTCCTGCATTATCAAAATCCACAACAAGTTTGGGTCCATTGACCCTTTTCACTATTAACTTCTTCATCATAGTGATGCCCCTTCTCTTGTCAACTTTTTGGTGCTGCTCATCAAGTGCCTCAAGTGCTTCATTTGCATCATCAACCTAAAATTTTGACAAAATAAACACACTTATAGGATATAACTAGAAATGGACATATAGATATAAATATATGATATATATTTTTAAAAATTACATTGTGAGGCAGCGCATTGATATCCTCACCCTCACGGTAATCATCAGCACGGTCATCAGGAGAATGCTCAGCCATCTGAAAGTTCACATTCACATTGTAAAGTTCACATTGTAAAGTAATTCATTTTGTAAAACTCACATTGTATTCACATTCACATTGTAAAGTAATTCACATTGTAAAGTTCACATTCACATTGTAAAGTAATTCACATTGTAAAATTCACATTCACATTGTAAAGTTCACATTGTAAACTTCACATTCACATTGTACCATGATATCAAAGAACGAAGGAGGAAAATACATCTCAAGTTGACATAGGGTAACAAACACTTCTCTTTGCAAATTATCGAGAGTATCAGGGTCAATAACTTTGCTGCACAGACTGTTGAAAAAGAAACAAAGTCTGGTGATTGCAAACCTTACATGCTTTGGCAATATAGATCGAATTGCCACAAGCAATATTTGTTGCATTAGAGTGTGACAATCATGAGATTTAAGACCTATCAACTTCAGATCTTTCATTGATACCAATCTATGAATGTTGGATAATTAACCCTGTGGCACCTTAACATTTACCAAACATCCACAAAAAGCTTTCTTCTCCTTTCTAGACAATGTGTAACAAGTAGGAGGTAAGTATGTTCTCCGATTTCCCATTTCACGTAATTCTGTTAATTCTGACCTTATTCCCATTTCACGTAGGTCCAGTCTGGATTTTAGCCCATCTTTAGTCTTACCTGGTATATTCAACAAAGTACCAATGACACTATCACAGACATTTTTCTCAACGTGCTTGACATCGATACAATGCCTGACTGTCAAAGAACTCCAATAAGGAAGATCCCAAAATATTGAGTTCTTCTTGATTAAAGATTTATCACTCTATGTGGCCATAGTACATTGTGATCTCTTACCAAATTCATTGACAAAGTCTTTTACTCTTTCATAAACAACCTCCCCTGGTATAGGTTTAGGTGCACTCCGTTCCTCATTCAATCCATTGAATGCTTTGCGCTTCCTACGATACGGATGGAATTTTGGAAGAAACCTTCGATGACCGAGATATACAGTCTTATCGCCATGTTTTAGTCTTGTTGTATCAGTGTTCTCTTCACATATAGGACACGCTTTAGCTCCTTTGACACTATATCCAGACAAATTCCCATATGCTGAAAAGTCATTAATAGTGCAAAACAACATAGCATGCAAACGAAATGTCTCTCTTTGTGAAGCATGATAGGTCATCACACCTTCACCCCATAGTTTCTTTAAGTCATCAATCAGAGGTTCAAGATAAACATCGATATCATTTCCAGGTTGTTTAGGGCCCGATATCAACAATGACAACATTACGTACTTATTTTTCATACACAGCCAGGGAGGAAGATTGTATATAACAAGCATGACTGGACAAGTGCTATGTTGGATGCTCAACGTCCCGTAGGGATTCATCCCATCTGTACAAAGCCCAAGTCTTAGATTCCTGACTTCTTCACCAAATTCAAGGTACAATAGATCAATCTTCTTCCACTGTGGGGAATCAAATGCATGTCGTAGGATTCCATCATTATTTTTCTTAACATCTGCATGCCACCTCAAATTCTTCGCATCTATCGGATTGGCAAACAAGTGTTGAAACGGTGATATTATAGGTAGATACCACATCACCTTGGCAGGAGAACCAATTTTGGACTCCCCTGAAGTCTTCAATTTATACCGTGACACACCACATTATGGACAATATTTCAAATCCACATAGTCCTTTTGAAATAATACACAATCATTTAGGCATGCATGTATCTTCTTGGCATCCATTCCCATTGGGCACAACAATTTCTTTACCTGGTATGTTGAGATTGGCAGCTCGTTTCCTTCAGGAAGCATTTCTTTCAACAAAGACAATAATGACGTGAAGTTTTTGTCACTCCATCTATTGTTAGCTTTCAGCTTATACAATCTCAACACAGTGCTAAGCTTCATAAACTAAGTACAACCTATGTATAATGATATCTCAGCATCATGCACAATGTTTCTAAAAATGGGAGGTGGATCGATGTGCTCTACCCCACAACTATCCAGCATCGCATCAACGATGCCTACTGGAACTGGTTCATTCACATCTACGTCATCGGAGGTAATTTCTTCTTCCACACAAGCACTGCTATCAACATCCACTGGTTTCAAGTTTGAAATCTCTCCATGTCAATGCCATTCTGTATAGCCTTGTATAATCTTGTTGCACATGACATGACTTTTGATTTTGTCACAAGTGTTGACTTTCAAGTTGTTATCGCAATGCCTACATGGACAGTAGAACCTATCTCCATGTTGTTTCCTATGTTCCTTGGCAAATCTAATAAACTGGTCAAGACCAGATATAAACTCTAGGGTGCAGCGATTGCGAATGGACATCCATGATCTATCCATTCTATGATCAAAGAGAAAACAAGTATATATTACAACAAGATTAGGGTCTAGGGTTAACAGATTAGAGTTTTTGCATGGTTAAAACTTTAGGCCAACAAATACATGTGATGTCATTCTTATATATAATAAATGTGTACCACCTATCCCATTCTTGAATACCTAATCTCACTAGTAAGTGTATAATGTGTATTGGGTTTTCAAGAAAATTTCGGCAGCATTTCCCCATTGTTCTCTAAGTACATATGTACTTAGAGAACAAATGGGGAAATGCTACTGAAATTTCTTGAAAACCCAATACACATTATACACTTACATCCTAAGTGAGATTTGG
Source organism: Alisma plantago-aquatica (assembly GCA_963693085.1). Taxonomy (NCBI): domain Eukaryota; kingdom Viridiplantae; phylum Streptophyta; class Magnoliopsida; order Alismatales; family Alismataceae; genus Alisma; species Alisma plantago-aquatica. The sequence continues at coordinate 751,900,750 of OY856410.1, forward strand.
TGTTCAAGAACAGTCCCAAACCGGGGACTATCCAAGATTTACTCCTAATGAGTAAATCTTGGACAGGTTTCTAGGCTAATGAGTACATATCCACTACATGTATTTGCTCACTTACATTGCATCACTCATAATTAGAGCATTATTAAATAATAAATCAAGAATTCAACAGTTTCAAACATGCAATAATTCATAATTAGAGCTATAAGATTCACTTTGTACAAACATACATGGCATAATTCCGACACAATAGCAGGTGTTCATTGACCCGATTCAACATTATAAGAATAATTGTATAAGAGTAATAATATTTCCTAATTGAGAGTATATGAATTGTCCAACAATTGGAACAAGAGCAAGGTATTGTAAAAATTGCCTCATTATGGGAAAAATTAGTCATAATAATGCCCAATCATGTTTAAATCAAACAAAATATCACTTGGGTCTGAGCAAAAATTAATACCTCAAAGATTAATATCACCTACACATGAGATTATGCTAGAGTTAATATTATGTCTTCTTCATTCATTTAATCTAAAAAACCACTCCTTTTATAAATCAGCCACAAATACACACAAATGTATATGCATGTTCATCATCAACATAATCATTACACACAAATGTAGCTATCCGATTATAATTGAGCAATATAACACAAAATCAGCCAACACGGCCGTGCTATGCAGCACGGCCGTGCTACCAACACAGCCGTGCTTCCCAGCACGACCGTGCCAACCTATGATTTCACACGATCATAGAGCAGGGTACCTGCTTGAGGGCAGAGGAAGAAGAGGAGGAAGAAGAGAAGAGCAGGTACCTTCGGCGGCGTCGGTGGGGAGAGTAGCAACAGCGAGTGGCGGCGGTGCGGAAAGAGCAGGCCATCGGAGCAGCAGAGAAGGTCGGCGGTGTGGGGAGAGTAGGCCGCCGGAGTAGGAGGAGAAGGACGCCAGAGCAGTGAGTTGGGGGCAGAGGGCAAGCGGTGCCAGAGGTGGGCAGAGGACCAGCAACCGAGCGGAGCAGTGCGCGGTCGGAGCAAGCGGAGAAATTACCGGACCAAACCCTGGTAGCATGAGAATGAATGAAACAGAGAAAGGGGAACAGTCGGGCTCACGCGGGTGCTGTTAAGTTAACATTAGGTGTCGGTTCTTAAATAAAACTGACACCTAAAACTAAAGGTGTTGGTTCTTAAATAAAACTGACGTCCAATTGGACATTCCTTTACCCTAATTTTTTTGGCGGGGACGACGCGCGCACCCTTATAACGCCGGTTATGCTACGACAACCGATGCCCATATTGGAACTTTTGGCACAAATTTTATCTTCATTCAGTGTCAGTTATTAGGTAAAACATCGACGTTGTATCTGATACTTTGGCACAATTTTTTTTTGCTCGAAAAAATTGGATTTCGCGGGCTACTTTAGGCGTTAGTTTCTTTTCTTCAACCGACACTGAATGAAAAGTGATACTCGTGTCTGGCTGGTCTTCAAATATAGACGTCGGATGTCCTTATTCACCGATGTTTAATGGGACCAGTGTCGGTGTTACTAAAAAATTGACGCCTCTAAAAGCGACGTTGAACGTTGTTTCTATAGTAGTGATGACTCTGGTAGGGACTGTAGAATCACTTCATTTGTGAACTCTTGACCCAAAGGGGAACCCAGTCTATCTAGGTTCTCCATATACCCAATAATCTTGAGTACATGAGGACCTACTAGATCTCCTTCTGTCATGGTACACTTGAATAGTGCCTTGGAGACATCATATCTCTTATGTCTTTCCTGGTCTTGGTACAGGTTCTTGAGATGTGTGACCATCTCAATCACCCCATGTTCTCATGTTTCCCTTTCCTCATGGTTTATTGAACAAATAATCATACATTTGACATCAACAACATCCTCAGTATGCTTCTCATAAGCATCATTGTCAGCCCTTGGAGCATTTTGAGTAGGTTCCTCTAGTTTTGGAATTTCCAGGACATAGAGATTGCACTCTTATGTGAGAACAATTTTTAGCATCCTGAACCAGTCGTGGAAGTTGTTTTGAACTAGTTTCTCCTTCTTAAGGATTGATCGTAGAGAAAAATGAATGTTCGGTGTGACCATTTGATTCTATAAAAGAATTTGCAATTTTGTCAAAAACTCATTTTTTATTTGATTTGATTAAAATTTGAGCGATAACAATTAGGTCATTAATTAATTGTCTTTCAAAATATATGTTCAAATTGATAACCCTCAAGTATCAATTTGGAAAATTGCAGCGAACAATTTTCTAATCAACCAAGATCCATATTTCATTAAGTCATGAGTCGGCTTTTGTTGATCGCCCACAACCTGACTATTTCGGGTAGGCCAACTTGCCAATTACATCATATTGAACTCTTAGATAGATGATATGTGCAACACCTTGCCATAATCATCTACATGCCTATAGGCCTGGGCTCTTTAGGTCACCTGTTAAGGACGACCCAATAGCCAATATGATAGATACACACCATGCTTTATGCAAATATACATACCTACCATCACACTTCCACGAGATAGATGGCACACCATGCTTTGTACAAATCTATGCTTTGTCGATCAAGTTATTTTGTATTGATATAGGAAAGCATCTTAGAATTGATATTTTTATTGAGGGGTTATATATATATATATATATATATATATATATATATATATATATATATATGTTGTATCTAATCACCACATATATAGTACGTATCATATACAAGATATATCCCATAATGTAAACATGTAATATAAAACAAAAGGCGATGGTTATGGCCATGTCTACCTGTAATTCCATGGAGCCACAAGGAATTACTACCACCTAGGTCAATCATCACATGACATGTATGAACCTACAATTTATGTAGATCTGTGCTTGCCAATTTGGGTAGATTGGTTCAACCTTTGAACCAGTCGTCTAGCCTCTTGGCTGGTCGGTTGGTCCTCCTATCCAATTGATGTCTGGACTCTTTACAAATGGTCGGTTGGGCTTCCAGGTGGTCATCTAGTTCCATCGTCCTCTATCCTCCATCATCCTCTAACAGTTGGCTCGTCTCACGAACTGGCCGTCACACTTGGCGATGAACAACTTCAACATCGTTGCATGAAAAGAAACTATCCTATTGCTACGTTATTTCATTGAATAAGAAAAACCTCGAGTTACATTCGAGGGTTGAAAAGATAGGCAAGCATTAACTCTACATTGGGAAGAAAGAGGTAGAGGCTTGGTATGTAGACTGAGATAAAAGGAACCAAACCATCCAACCACACACAGAAAAAGGGTATTGGCCATAACCACACTATACATCCACCATCAAAACTGCTTTTAGGGTGATGTGTGTGAATTGTATATATATATATATATATATATATATATATATATATATATATATATATATATATATATATATATATATATATATATATATATATATATACATATATATATGGCTAAAACAATTGCGTACCTGAGTACATATAGCTTGTATGTACCCATCTTCATTTGTGATAATTGTGAAATTATATTCAACAATATAAACTTATGGATGTGATTCATACCCCTCAGATAAGCTGTGTATCAAAAATCAACATAATCTGACATCAATACCTCATCCTATGAAAGAATATGTGTATTTAGTAATCAACAGTAACTTGAAAAAACTATAGAAATTGTTGGATGATATATTTTTATATATCATCATCCATATGAGATATGGTGATTATTCTTTAAACACGTCTAATATTTACATTGTTGAGTCAATCCATATAGTTGAATTTTGTGAGCATGCTCCACATGTGTCATTTTAATGGTAGGTACAATAAGTTACATGTACTGGACGGTACAAACTCCCTAACCTCTCTCTCTCTCTTTATATATATATATATATATATATATATATATATATATATATATATATATATATATATATATATATAGAGAGAGAGAGAGAGAGAGAGAGAGAGAGAGAGAGTCAGGCTAGAATACACTCAAGTGTACGGATCGCACGAATACACTCAAGTGTGTTTGCATATCAAGACTATTTTTTGCAAAATGTAAACCATTGATCTTCACCGGCATACTATAACTAGGCTACATACAAATTTTGAGCCCATTTGGATAAGTGTAAGTCACTCATCAAAGGGCAACAAAATCGACGCACGAAACTAATTTGAAATGCATAATTTTTGCGGTCTTCATAACATGAGCTATACATATCCAAATGTGCTCAAATTTTGCGTATGAGTTGTTCATGAGATGTTTAAGAAGATCAACAGATTATATTTTCAAAAAAAATATTGCATCATGAAAAACTACTTGAGTGTATTCCGCTCCAGATACACTCGAGTGTATTCTATCCTGACTCTATATATATACATATATATATATATATATATATATATATATATATATATATATATTAGTTTGGGATTATGTGGTCTTTGACTGAATACTCATATGAGAGCAGTTTAAATATTTGCATTGTATGAAATAAATGAACGATAAAACCAAAATTTGATCATATCCATTAATCTAAAACATAGTAAATTGACGTGGCTCTGATACCACTGTTGGGAAATACGGGCACATACTATAGCCGTGGAAATAAAACTTTTATCTCTTCGTATTCCCATAACAGCAAGATCGCATCAATTACTATGCAATAGGAAGGATCGTTTTAGCGAGTTATACTTGGTCCTAGAGCAAGTCCAACGAAAAAAATCACTTCTTTGCAAATGTTGATAAGTTGCTCTTGGACAGTGGTTGTGCAGCTCCCGGTCTTCACCACAAACAATGTTTGTGCAACCTCTGTTGCGACTCATGTGGTCTCGCCATAGACTGTAGGTTGACTTTGCTCTCTGAGCAGAAGCCAAATGACTTCTGCCTCTAGTGTAGTCCACATGGACCAACTAGAAATCATGACATTCACGAAGAACATATAGGAAGGAGTTGTCCTCCCCGTTGGTGTACGAATCACCAACCTGATCTCCCACAATGACAACTTCTCAGTTGTTCTCTTCCGTTGGCTATCCCTTCTTTTTAGGTAGGACTTGACCAGGCTCTCGTGGTTACCACAACCAGAGAGGAAAATAATTGTTAGAGGAACTGATTCTCAATTGTCTGTGTTGTACTCTGGGAAGCCCCCAGTACCCCTCTATATATAGGAAGGGTTAGGGTCAAGGTTCATAGTCCCTAGCCAATGCAGGACTAAAGCAGGAGTGGAAAGGACCGGAAGATATTGAATTTTCACAACAATTCTAGAAGTTTCACAACTTGTATCAGTCGAAAAGGTCATCTCGTAAGCTGAGACGGTCATTTCACTAAGTGATAAGGTCGTTTGGGATGTGAGACAATCATCTCGCTAAGCGAGACAGTTGTTTTGCACTTTCCTAGTCAGATATGAATTGGCAAATCATTTCCTAATTAATGTCACCCATTAATTTACTTGCACCCCAAGTATGTGCAATTGAAACTAGTTTGGGAAAACTCTAGAACTTTCATTCATCCCAACCAAGCTGTCTCACACCAGTGAGACACCCGTCTCACTCAACCAGACACTCGTCTGGTGAGTTGAGATGATACGGTCGGTTCAATCATATTGAACCTGTCGGTTCAAGGGTAAAACTTAGCCAATTTGATCTCTGATTAACTTGACCCCCAAACGACCATCTCAACTACATGAGACACCCTTCTGGCTACCCAAACGACCTTCTAACTCAGTGAGATGGTCATTTGGCAGACCTGGTCAGCCATTCAAGCAATCAGTTGTGTGAATTGAATACCTAAACACTTTAGTAATCAAGCCAATCGTCGAGGCATGGTTGGTCATCCTCTCAATATTGAATCCATGTTTCTTGAACCAAGAGCAGACTGTCTGAGATAATGTGACATCAATATCATATATTGATTCACATGTACACGGGCAAGTGTTTCTCAGTCTCACTAATCAAGTGGCCAGGATATCATACTCCCGTAGGAAGGACGAATCCCATATCTATCACTCATAGTCTATCCCCATATGTCAAAGTCACCCAATCATCACCGTTATAAAACCCATGTTTTAGGAGTGCATTTGATGATTTCATAGTGTACCCAATGACATATGATGAGTGTAGTGATTTTAGATTTAAGAATCACAATCACCACCTACACTATGAGAGATGACTGCGACTGCAAAACCATGTGTCACTATCAAGGTGGGTCTGTCCAATACACTATTCTCTAACATGTATATGTGTGCTTGGTTTGATATTGCCATATCATGACTAATGAGATTTAGTCATCAACTAACTCACACTCTGATCTTATGTGTTATTATTGTCTATCAACCTTCCACAATAACAACCGATCATGGACATAATGAGAATGTATATGTACTCTTAATATATGTATGATCTCATCACAAGGATAGAAACTTGACAACATGTGTCATTGAGTAATGTAATTATCTAGACATTCACTTTGTATCCCCATTATCTCATAACTGAGTGAAACAGATGAAGTGAAAGTTTGCCTTTATATTGTGTTATTATTAATCAAATCCTTTTTTGGTAATTATGCCATGTTAATCATCATATGATTTTCTCTACGGGCATACCTTACCAACAATTTCATATAACGACGTTGTAAGACCCATGACATGGGTTTTGGGGTAACCCCATTTGTTTTCTTTGATTAAGTTCTTAGAACCTTGCTCTAATATCTTGAGGTGCTTTTGGAGCTTGTGGAAAACTTGTGTTTCCAGTTTGATCTTCTTTGGATGATGTTTGTACTTTATGTGGTTATTTTGGGATAAATTGCAATTTACCCAAATGTGAGGATTATCTTGCAATTTTCCACATATGGAATGTACCTTCTCTTTCTTGATTTTATTAGAGAGAGTGTGATGCTTTGGGGCACTTTTCTTGAGTCTAGGATGAGTGGTGACATCTCTAGAGGTGATTAGGGTTTCTGGGGCATGCTTGGTGCCAACCATGTTGACCATGGTTGAGTGTAGCGACCCTTGTCTTAAACTTGATGGGTGTCATGGGTGTGCCTCAACTGAGACACATACCTTATCTTGATATTTTTCTCGACCATGATGGTCTTGGAGTGGTTGGGTCAAGACAGTTGTCTTCTTGTGAAATGTCTTGACCGTGTGTGTTTGGTGGCCATTTTATCTCGACCTAGGCATGTGCTTTGATGTTTGTCTCAACCTCTTAATGTGTTGTGGACAAAACCATGTGTTGGGGACCTAAGTGGTTGATACCCCACCTTGGTTGCAAGTATATTTTTTGGCCCTCTTTCTTCTTCCTTATCTTGTGCTCGTTCTTGGAGCTTGGTTGAGCAAGAAGGACTAATCTTGGATTCTTTTGATGTCGACCAACCTTGCATGTAGTGGTTTGAGGCTTGATCACCTACCTTGTGGTGACTCTTGGTCATATTCAACCTTGGTAAATATATACCTTTCTTTGGTGGAATTTTCCTTGCATCTTCTACCTTCCTTCTCCCTCTTTTTCTTGGCCTTAGACCATGGATCACCCCTGATGGTCGTTTTGGAGAGAAACTCCTCATCACAAGGATCATAGACCATGTTTTGACAAGGTGGAACCCAAGTGTGAAGAAGTTTTCTTCTCTTTTCTATCTTCTTCTTTTGATTCAGCATGGGATTTCTTACCATCTTTTCTTGATCTATCTTTGACCTTGGTGTCTTCTTCTTGGGGTGGTCTTGTGGCCAAGAGTTGTTCTTTTGGTGGAGCTTCATGTTCTTTCTTGGTGATCGAGATCTTGGAGCTTGTTCCTTCTCTTAAGGCGGGTTATATAATACTCTACCCTCTCTATTATTGCACTTTTCTTTATTTGTATGTTGATGTTAATCTCTCTAAATCATAGTCCTAACATTCTATATGATTACATCATGTTCCATAACTTCATGATGGTGGTTATAATGCTTAGTTTGTTTATAATTTGAAACCCTAGTCTATGGTACACGATTTTGAGATGATGATGAAATAGTTGTTTTTTTCTTATCTTTTGATCTTGGATTTTGATCACATGCATAAAGTTTGTGTACCCTAGTGTAAAATGGAGTTTAGGTTCCATTTTGGATGTATTTAACGTGAGCTTACCTCTCCAACATAAGGCTTTTCGTGGTGGTTAGCATGTTTTAGGGTTTTTGGTGACCCTTTTTTGAGAAGTTTTCCTCTTTCATGATGGTGGTTTTCTTTGATGATTATATTCTATTTTGGACGTGATTATCTTCTATTTTGATCTACTTTTATCTCTATTTTTTTTATCGTTAAGTGTTTTGCTAAGGTGGCTTGACCTTGGTGGTCGTAACACCTTGTTTAGTTTTGGTCGCTACCCACAGTTTTGTGCTTGGGTTGTAACACATGGGTTTGTTTCGATCGACACCTTTATTTTGGTTTGGTTGGTCGAGATACCATGTCATGTTGCATTCAAGACACTATGTTTGAGTGTGGTCGAGATGCCTGGTTTTGGTTCTGGTTTTAACACCACGTTGATAGATAGTTGTGACCATGTTGTGTCTCGATCATGACACCTACCTTGAAGGTGGTTGAGACATGCTTTTGTTTGGGTTGAGATATGTGCCTTTGGTGATGAGTTTTGGTCGTGACCATGTTGATGTGTTTCAGTCATGACCAAACTTGATGGGTGGTCGAGACACATATGTTATGGTGGGTTGATACATACATGAACACATGGTTCTTATATATATATGGCATAGTAAAAATGCTACATGTGTACATGCAGTTGATGGTGGATACCTAATCATGTTGATACGCCTAATTGATCACAATTATTTTAGTGCTTAGCCCTAATGCACTCCAACTATATGGGAGGTGTGGAATCTAAGGTTTGGTGATTGTGTGATGTAATAGAACCACAATTGGTTATATGTGTGAAACCCTAACCCTAGCTTTGGGTCATGTGATGTGATTGCATATTATAATTGGAGTGATTATCATATTATGAAGCTTTCTCTCTCCTATTTATGAATCCCTAACCTTGTAGGTGTTATGAATGCCATATCTATGTGAATGCAATGGTGAAGTCTATAGTATACATAATGGTGATTATGCACATTGTTGAGGCATAATGTAATGAACTACATGCAGGGATTATGTGATTAGGTCCTATGATCTGGAAGATGTTATTGCCTAGTGTGAGGTGTTGTCCTCCAGTGAGTTTATAAGGGATTAGTATCCCATGACAATGTAAATATGATGATGGCCTTGTGGGGAAGTCATATCATGTGATGATGATGTGATAAGTTCACACCTTATACATTTTATATCTTTTATAGTTGTACTATGTCCCTATCATTGTAGAGTTTGTTTATGTCTTGTACGTTGTAATTTGATTGATGCTAAAAGACACTTAATTGGCATAATTAATCAAGTGAAATCTTAATCATGTAGTTTCCCTATGCCATGGATCCATCTTCAGTGTCAGTACTTGTTGGATGGTGAAACAGGTTCTCCTGTAATGGAAGCTCGAAGTCGAATAGTTTTGAGTATATGCTTTTGACATGATTGGCTATGGTCATATCCTGACAGGGGAATGGTCGAGGTCGTATATCAATGATGTGATACAGAGTACGTACATGACATCTTTTGAGGATGGTTGTGGTCATACCTTGGTAGGGTGAGACTACGGTCATAACTCAGTTTCACTAGCTTTGTGTTTATATACTAAGAGAGGCTAGGTTGTTTTGCAGTTGGACTTGATATGTCACTGCCGCAGACTCGGATTGGCCGAGGGTGTAGAGAGATCATGAGATTCCGGCTCTTCAATTGATTTTGTATGGCACTGATTTTGACTTAGAAGTGGTTAGCTGGAGCATGAGTGATATACCTCATCTCCTCAAGCCATTAATAAAAGATGTAATACAACCGTGTAGCATATTTGCATAGGGGATAAATGTGAATAACATTAAATGAGCCTTTGCCTTGCTTTTGTGAAGTTTAGTTGATAGAAGATATATGTGATGACCTCCTATCAAACCGACAACATTATCACACAACACTACACCGAAATATTCATTAATAGAGGATTACCAAAAATCACTAAGAATTAAAATCTTTTTGCTAAGAGATCCATTACCAAGAAATTCTTTTTAGAAAGAAACAAACCATATATACATCATGGTTCACTTTATACATACATTGTTCCATCACCTTCTAAGGATATGAGATAACAGTTGTGTTGACTTGAGAGTCATACATTGTCTATATTTTGATAATGACTTAACCATTTCATTCCTATGTATCTAATATGTTTTTTAAAGAATTATTTCAGGATTTAGGTACATGAAAATGATCAAATTACACAAGCCCTAGCTTGTTCAAGTTCAAGTCAAAAGCAATACAAGTCTGTATTTTGGGAAATCACTCCAAATGACCTTAGATGATTTTTGTAATCACTTGTATTGATGATATGACTTGTAACTAAGATGAGAAAAAATCAGGGATACATAATTCCAAGGTTCAATCACTCAAATATCAAATTAGAAAGTTTGTCACAGGTTGTTTATCGGTCGAGTTGGAAACTCGACCGATCTAGTGATGGATTTTTTGAAGAGACCAATTGGTTGATTTGCACACTCATAGAACTCGACTGATCGACTCACTAAGAAAAACTGATTTTAGCTCATCGGTCAAGTTTCCCAAAACAAACTTGACCAATAGTTTGAAAATTGGCTTTGTCATTTAGTGGATCATTCGAGTTACCTTTCTTGAAACTCGGCCGAATGTACTATATGAAATGCACAGAAAAAGTGATTATAACCATTGGTGAGTTGTTTTGAGCGAGAATAGATCCATTGTAACTTGACAAATGGCTATATTTTTTCCTTAAGTGGTGCCACACTCACGGGAACATCCCCATCTATAAGCAGGACCCCTTGGAGTTCATTCCAAGTTTGCTCATTCAATCTATTCTAAGTCCTTACTATAGTTAAGTGTGTTTCAATTCCTTGAGCCCCTTTCTCTCTCTAGTTTACATAGCATTTTGTGATTTTGAGTGAGTTAGGCCATTTGTAAGAGAGATAATTCTTGTGCTTGTAAAGCTCTCATTCCATTCTATCTTCGCTACCCCTTTCCTCAATGAAGCAGGTGAAGTAAGATACTCTGAGTGAAGGTGCAGTTGTTGTTCTTCTTATTCAAGGTTGAAGAAATGGTGAAGATCTTCTCCAGGTGAAGGAGAAGGCAAAGGCTGAAGATCCAAGAAGAGTGGGTAATCCCTTGAAGGCTGAAGACTTGTGCAAGAGTAGGTAAGTCCTTGGAAGAAGGCAGAAGACCCTTGCAAAGTGGTTAAGTCCTTGGTAAGTTTGAAGACTCTTTGTATTGGATAGGTAAGTCCTTTATTGGTCTTGTTTTGTAACTCTTATTGATGAATATATAGAGGAAAGCACTTGCAAAGTCCTATAGATTGACCTCTCTAGGTAGTGGACTGACTCTCTCCTAGTTTGGAGAGCGGAACCACTCTAAATGACCTTGTTAAGTGTTTGTTCCATTTTCTCTCATCCTTGTTATGCTTGTCAGTTAGGACTTCAAATTCCACTTAATTTATTGGTTTTTTATTGATATAATTTGAAGGTCTAATCTATCTTGTGAGAATTTTTGAATCTCTATTCACCCCCCTCTAGAGCCCTAGATCCAATAAGTAATATCAGAGCCAAGGATCTTCTCCAACAATCTCCCACGAGATGAGAAGATGGGAGACAACCTACTTGGTTCTCTCAACCTAGAGGGAGGCTCCTCCATGTGTCCTCTAGTCTTTGACGGCACTAACTACCTCTATAGGAAGAGGCGCATGCAATTCTACATTCAAGGCATGAACTTTGATATGTGGAAGGTGATGGTCACACCATACAAGGAGCCAATTGGAGTTGTTGCAATATGGATTAATGTTGCACTTAAATAAGCCCAACTCAATGCCAAAGCCATAAGCATCATCTATGCAGCCTTTACCCCGATGGAGTTCAACCGGATCTCATCTTGGGACACCACCTATGAGATTTGGTACAAATTGTGCATCACTTATGAGGGCTCAAAGAAAGTCAAGGAGGCTAAGATCTACATGTTGAACAGCCTTCTAGAGAACTTAAAAATGGGCAAGAAAGAAGGGATTGGAGAGATGTACTCAAGACTCAATGTTATCATCAATGGGTTGGTTGTTTTGGGCAACACTTTGGATAGAGGTGTAATCAACTCCAAGATCTTGAGGACTCTACCAAAGAGATGGGAGTCAAAGGCGACCTCCAATGAAGAAGTGAGGAGCCTTGGTGACATCCCAACTGAAGAGCTCATTGGAAACCTCCAAGATCATGAGCCAAGGTTTGATAAGCAATAAGAAGAAGCCAAGAAAGAAGAGAATGAAGCCTAGAAGATCAAAGATAGTGCTTTCAAAGCACAAGTGGAGGCAGTCATCCTTCAACAATAACTTGCTTTCCAGAATTCTCCTTCCTATGCTAGTGAAGATGATTTCCCAAGTGAGCATGAAGCCAACTACATCAAGGGCAAACACTTCAAGGGAAAGTAAGCCTCCTCCTCTACTCCTAGATGCTGCAAGTGTGGATAAAAGGGGTGCTACAAGATTGAATGTCCCAAGTCAAGAAAGTCACACCACAAGGGCACCTCAAAGAAGGAGGAAGAGTACAACAAGGAGAGTAAGTATAAGAGGAAGTATAATAAGAAGAAAAGACACAAGAATGTAACTCATGTAGCTTGGGAATCTTCATCCTCAATTAGATCAAGATTCAAAGAAGATGGAGAGTGCCACATTGCACTCATGGCCTCTACTAGTGAAGAAATTGGTGAGGTAAGTGAGGTAATCTTGCATGATTTATCCAAGGAATCTATTATTTAAGTGCTTGTTTCTACATGTTCTTCTTTTTCTAAGTGTAAATCTAAAAGAAAAAGGTTAGGAAAAATTATTGATGATTTGTATGCCAAACTTGAAATTCTTGAGCTTAATGAGAAAACTCATCTTGAGAGCATTGATAATTTGAAAGTCCAATATCTTGATCTTGAACTCCAATACAATAGAGTTGAGGTAGAGAATGGTTTCTATCTTAAGAACATTGAAACTCTTAAGGAAGATAACCAAAAGTGCCTAAAGGAGATTGAAACTCTTAAAACTAAAAATGCTAAATTTAAGCTTCTTGTTGATGCTCGTAGGGATGAAAGAGATGTTTATCTTAAGGAAATTCAAGTAATTAAATACAAAAATTCTAGGTTTCTTGGTCAAGCTAATGATTTATCTTCTAGACCTATCTTTCCTAGTAATGACATTACTTCTATTTCTCTTGAGAAAGATTCTTATTTGACCAAAGCCCTCTATCTTGAGGCTGACCTTATTCATGCTAGAGATGATATTACTAATTTGTCTTCTACTATCATATCTCTTAATGATGATAATCATAGACTAAGGGCCTCTCTACATAAATTCCTCAAAGAGAAAAACTCCCTTAATGAAATCCTTGACCATTCTACCAAACAAAGTGGTACTAGTGGTTGGGGATTTGTAGTGGGAGCACCAAAAGGCAAGAACAAAGCCAAAGGTAAGAAAAAGAGTGAGGAGACCTCCTTCTTTGTTGGAGAGTCTTCTGGAACTAAGAATTGTATGTTTTCTTCTTATTGCAAGTGTGATGATCATTACTCTACTTATTGTCCTTACAAGCGTAAGGGGACCAATCCAAAGATGAAATGGGTCCCCAAGCTAACTCTGGATCCCAAAGTTTGAGTTAGGAACCAATACTCTCCTTTCTTGTAGGAAAAAAGAAGATGGAATGTTGATAGTGGTTGCACTAAGAATATGACATGTGATATAAGCCATTTCAACAACTTCACCAAAAAAAAAGAAGGTTCGGTCACCTTCGGGGAGAACAAGAAAGGTAAAGTCAAATGTGAGGGTGATGTAGGTGAATCCTTGTGTATCAAGAATGTTCTTTTTTTGGATGGCCTACATCACAATTTAATTAGTGTTAGTCAATTATATGGCAATGGTTATCTTGTGTTATTTACTTCCTTTGAGTTCTTGATTCTAGATTCCCTCACCTACCATGTTATATATAAGGGAACTAGAAGTGGTAATCTTTATGTTATTGTTCTCGACTCTATTAAGCATGTTGTTGGTAGATTCCTAGTAGTCAATTCAAATGATATTTCTCTTTGGCATTGTTGGCTTGATCATGTAAATATGCATCAGTTGAAGAAGTTGAGCAAAAAGGAGTTGGTCAAGGGACTTCCCAAATTGGATTTTGAAAAGGATTTCGAATGCAAACCTTGTACCCAAGGAAAGCAAACCAAGTCCTTCTTCAAATCCAAAGGAGTCCTTAGTACCAAGAGAACTCTTAAACTTCTTCTTATTGATCTATTTAGACCATTGAGAACTCAATCACTTCGTGGTTCCAATTATGCCTTGTTATTGTTGATGATTTATCTACATATACTTGGACCTTCTTTCTCATTTCTAAGAGTGATACACTTGATTTTTTTTTAGCTTTTGTAAATGAGTTGAGAATGAAGCCTCTTTCCACATCATTTTCATTTGCAATGATCATGGGGGAGAATTTGAAAATGATCTTTTTGAAAGTTTTTGTCAAGAATCTGGTTATGCACATAAATTTTCTTCACCTCGAACACCTCAACAAAATGGGTTTTTAGAGAGGAATAATAGGTCACTATAGGAGATGGCTAGGACCATGCTTTTAGATTATAACACTCCAAAGAAGTTTTGGACCAAAGCTGTCAGTATCTCATGTTTTGTGCAAAACTGGGTTTTTACACATTCTTCTTTGAAGAAAACCCCCTATGTGTTATTGTGTGGTAGGAAGCCTTCTATCAAGTATTTCTATGTTTTCAGATGTCCTTATTTTGTCTTGAATATGAAAGATTCTCTCGACAAGTTTGATCTGAAATCTTACAAGGCTTTCTTTCTTGGCTATAGCACTATTAGCAAGGCTTATAGAGTATTTAATGTTAATCTTGCTAAAGTAGAAGAATCAATAAATGTTAAGTTTATTGAGACTATCCCCTCTATTCCCAAAGATATTGTTCCAAATGATGATGTTGCAGGTGAAGTAATTCCCATTCTAAAATATCTCAACATCACCCAAAGGGAAAAGAGGTGGTTGCTCAAGAAGAAGAGAAAGATGAAGAGAAGAAGGATCCAACTCCTCAATTTGCAAAGAATCATCCAAAAGAGTTGATTTTAGGTGATCCATTTAAAATAGTGAAGATGCGGGCTACATTCAACAAAGAGCAATCCAACAACACCTCCATCTCACAACTTGAGCCAAAGAACATCAAGGAAGCTCTTGGGGATGATGAGTGGATCATAGCTATGCAAGAAGAGTGGAGAAATTTGAAAAGAACAAAGTATGGACCCTAGTGCCAAGACCAAGTGAAAGAAAGATCATTGGCACCAAGTGGGTCTATTGGAACAAGCTTGATGAAATCGGCAAAGTGGTAAGAAACAAAGCAAGGTTAGTGGCTCAAGTCTACAATCAACATGAAGGTATAGATTTTGATGAAACATATGCACCTTTAGATAGAATTGAGTTCATTCGTATGTTACTTGCCTTTGCTAGTTATAAAAACTTTCTTCTATATCAAACGGATGTTAAAAGTACATTTTTGAATGGTACAATTGAGGAGGAAGTGTATGTTGCACAACCTCCTGGCTTTGAACTTGATAGTCTACCCAACCATGTTTATTTGTTGCAAAAAGCTCTCAATGGACTCAAACAAGCACCTAGAGCTTGGTATGAGAAATTAAAGAACTTTTTATTAGATCATGGGTATATCATGGGCAAAGTGGATTCTACCTTATTTCTAAATCACACTTCTAAAAATTTTCTTATCATTCGAATATATGTTGATGATATCATTTTTGGCGGAACTAACCTTGAACTCTGTAAAGAATTTAGTGATCTTATGCAGAGTGAATTTGAGATGAGTATGATGGGTGAGTTCATGTTCTACCTCAACTTTCAAATCAAGTAAACAAAAGATGGAAACTTCATCAACCAATGCAAGTACAAAATTGAGTTACTCAAGCGCTTTGGGATGGAGAACACCAAGCTGATGGACACACCCATGTCAAACACCGCCAAACGTGACAAAGATGAAGAAGGTAAGAAGGTAGATGAGAAGCTCTATAGAGGTATGATTGGAAGTTTAGTTTACTTAACTGCCTCTAGACCTGATATAATGTTTAGTGTTGGCTTATGTGCTCACTTTCAATCAAACCCTAGGAAATCACATCTTATAGTTGTTAAAAGGATTTAAAGGTACTTAGCCAAAACCCAAAATTTTGGACTATGGTATCCCAAGTCATGGGACTTTACTCTTACTGATTATAGTGATGCATATTATGCAGGGTGCTTGATTGATAGAAAGTGCACAAGTGACACTTACTTTCTCCTAGGACCATGCTTGGTGTCTTGGTTCACTAAGAAATAAAGCACAGTGGCATTACAAACCACTGAGGCTGAATACATTATAGCCGAGAATTGTTCTGCCCAGGTCCTATGGATGAAGCAAATTCTCTAAGACTTTAACATTCATTTTGATGCTTCTCCTATCTATTATGATAATACTAGTGCAATTAACTTTTCATATAATCTTATCTTGCATAGTAGAGCTAAAAATATAGAGGTTCTCCATCATTTTCTTCATGATCACATTGCCAAAAAGGATATCTATATCATGCATGTGGACACAGAAAATCAATTGGTAGACATTTTCACTAAACCTCTAGCTAGAGAGAAATTTAACTTTATTAGATCTAAAATTATCATAACTTCTTTGCATGAATATGATATGCCTTCTAGCTAGTTGTTATCCATCCTATATGCTTTTCTTATGTTTTGATCACCATTGGCTGAAAATATGCTAAAAATTAGTTTTTCATGTTCTTTTGCCTTTTTTCTCTTATTTTTGGGTATTTTTTGCAAACACTTGTTTTATCACAAAATAACACCCAATGATGAGTGATATATTCCTAAGTATGTTCAAAATGCAAAATGGACTTGAAAAATAAATTTAATTAGCACTCTAATGGATAGAAATTAGGATTTCTAAGTTTAGGTCAGGTTGACCATTGGTTAAGTTGCCAACTCGACCAATCAGAGGTCGAGAGCTTTTTTTAAGGAGTTGTCGCTCGAGTTTCTGACTCACAGAACTCAACCGATGGTTGGGCTGGAGCAAACTTAAGATAGGTTCGGCCCACTATTATCCCTCTCAACTAGAGAAAAGTCAATCGATCCAACCTCTAGCTCCTTCAAGCTCTCAAACCTAGCCCCGACCTTCCTCATCCTCACCCTAGTTCAACCTAGATCGACCTTCCTTAACCTTCTCCTTTAATGAACCTAGGTTTGTGGATGAGTTTTGGTGGTGGTTCTTTAGCTTTTTCTCTCTCCTTCCTCTCCTTTTCATCTCCATGGCATCCAATAGGAGGAAGAGGGCCGCCCCAGCTAATGCACCTTCATCTTCATCCAACTCACACTTGATTCCCTTTGATGATACTTTCTTTGTCTCAATTGAGGCTCTAAATAGGTACAACAAGCTCCTTCTTAGGAACCCTTTTCCTTTTTGTTCCCTATTTGAGCCAAGACCACAAATACAAGAGGTCATAGATCAAGTAGCAGAGTTTCTCTATGACCACCATCTCTCATCCTTGGGTGTTGAATGTGCGTGCTACAACAATTCTATCACAAGCACCAAAGCCGTTCACAAATTCTAAACAAATTTGTATCGGAATTACGACACCCTCATACTCCCGCCAAATAATCAGGTATTCTGCACACTATGGTAGCTGGGAAGAAATATCAAGTCCTTGAGGATATTCTTATTTTCAGGTACCGAAGTGACTCACACCTGGTGTAAGAACTATCCAGAGTATTTTGACCTGGTTGAGCCTGAGGCCTTCTACAAGCAGTATGATCTTACTCTCCTTGATATTCATAAGTTCTTGAAGAAGCCTCAATTCCCATATAGGAAGAAGTGCACCCTTCTCTCCTCTGCCTTGGACCTCAAGAGACGCATACTTGCCCTAGTTGTTAACTACAATATTCATCCAATGAAAAATCAGACTAAAATTGTAGAAAACACTACGGTAATCATGTATTGTCTCTTGAAGAACATCAGAGTCAAGTGGGCAAGATATGTTCTCCATCATATGACCTGCTTTGACTCAAGTAAGAACACCATGGAACCCACCCTCCCTACCCAGCCCTGATTTGTGGTCTATTCCAGCTTGCCACTGGCAAATCTCTTTTCCATGACTTACACTACAAACCTGCCCAGAAAGGAGTTTACATTAGTGAGATCACTCTTCAGAAGTCAGTGCCTATCCTATCCTCTACCACACCTAGTGCCTCTACCTTTGCCTCTACCCAAGAACCTCCACCACCTCAGCCCACTCGACCTGCCCATGCCTCATTCCATGTATCCAATGAAACCCTTATGGGCTACATGATGCATCAACTAGCATACAACCTTCAGGTTCAGGAGCACCTACATCAGAACCTTTGTTCCATCATGTCTATAATGAACACATCATGTACACACCCCTACCCTACCTACCAGCCCTACCCAGGAGGTGACTATGCATCCTTTGCATATGATAACTTTTACCGTGCCCCTCCACCTACATCTTCCACTGCTACACCCTTTGCTTGTGGATCTACCCCTGGTTGTGCTACCTCTGACAGCTGGCCCCTTGGCCACTCTGCTTGCTAGTCTCTGTAGTTCTTATCCTTCCTTCCCACATGCCAATGAGCTCCATGCTCTTGGTATGTCTTGGGATGAGCAGCATGCTCGTTGGCCCGGTCGAGGTTTTGGTTCTCTTGTTGATGAGGAGATGACAGACCAGGCTAATGAGGAGGTTGCTGATGTTGAGGAGGCTGATGATGATGATGGTGATACTTCTGATGATGGCTATGATAGCTTTGTTGGTGCCTCTGGTGATGAGGGTGATGTTGTTCTCTCTATTGCACCTTCAGACAGAGATGATGACTACGAGCCTGATTCTTCTGATGTTGATGATGATGATGTTGTGGGCATAGATAGCTTAGATGTATAGTTGTTCTAGTTTTTAGTCTAGATGCTAATCATATATATCTTTCTAGGCTATTTTGTATTACAAACATCTGGGCACATGTTCTGAGTTGTACTATTATTATCATCTAGCTTTCATTGTTTTGTCTTGTAGTTGTTTTCTGTGAATATGCTTTTTGAGTTGTAAGCTTAATCCTTTGTACACTTACTCTTTGATTTACTATATCTCATGAGTTGGTGCCATGTTTTACCACATTTTGATTATGACTTAGATTGTTTTTTTCTCTCATCTCTATTTAGTATATGCTTTGAGATTGCATGTTGTGCTTGTATGCTTGGTTGTGCTTTGAGAAGACATATTTTTCTATTCTTCTACCCGCATCCTTTTTGATAATGTCAAAAGGGGGAGAGAATTTCAATGTTTTGAAGCTCAACCATATTGTTTTTATTGCCTATGTGGTCCTTTTCTTGTTCATTATATGTGTTATCATGTGACTTGATAAAGGACCATATAGTATATATATATATATATATATATATATATATGTCATGTTGATTTATGTAGATAGACTAACTATGTAGGTTAGAGTAAGCATATATTGAGGGGAAGAAATTCACATTGTTCAAATTATAAACCCCCTACAATTCACAAGCCAAAGGTATAACTTTACATATCCTTTTCAATATGATTGAGGAATGGTTGGTCATTGTCAAAAAGGGGGAGAATGTTGACTTGAGAGATATACATTGCCCATATTTTGATAATGATTTAACCATTCCATTATTATGTATCTAATATGTTTCTTAAAGATTGATTTCAGGCTCTAGGTACATGAAAAGGATCAAATTACACAAGCCCTAGCTTGTTCAAGTCAAAAGCAATACAAGTGCATGTTTTGAGAAATCACTCCAAATGACCTTAGATGATTTTTGTAATCACTTATATTGATGATATGACTTATAATTAAGATGAAAAAAAACTTAGGGACACTTAATTCCATGGTTTAATCACTCAAATGTCAATTTAGAAAATTTGTCATAGGTTGTTTATCGGTCGAGTTGGAAACTCAACTGATCTAGTGATGGATTTTCTGAAGAGACCAATCAGTCAAGTTTCACACTCACAAAACTGGACCGACCGACTCACTGGCCAAAACTTATTTTAGTTCATCGGTGGAGTTTTCCAGAACAAACTCGACTGATAGTTTGAAAATTGGCTGTCATTTAGTGGATCGGTCGAGTTACCTTTGTTGAAACTCAACCGAATGTACTGTACAGAAAACAAAGAAAAAGTGATTATAATTGTTGTGAGTTGTTTTGAGAGAGAATAGATCTGTTGCAACTTGGAAAATAGCTATATTTCTCCCTTACGTGATCCCACACTCAAGGGAACACCCCCAGCTATAAATAGAACCCCTTGGAGTTCATTTCAAGTTTGCTCATTCATGCTATTCTAAGTCCTTTCTATAGTTGAGTGTGTTGCAACTCCTTGAGCCCCTTTCTCTCTCTAGTTTACATAGCATTTCGTGATTATGAGTTAGTTAGGCCATTTATAAGAGAGCTACTTCCTTGTGCTTGTAAAGCTCTCATTCCATTCCATCTTCCCTATCCCTTTCCTCAATGAAGCAAAGGTGAAGCAAGATACTCCGAGTGAAGGTGGAGTTGTTGTTGTTCTTCTTCAAGGTTGAAGAAGAGGTGAAGATCTTCTCTAGGTGAACAAGAAGGAAAAGGCTGAAGATCGAAGAAGAGCGGGTAATCCCTTGAAGGCTGAAGAATTGTGCAAGAGTAGGTAAGTCCTTGGAAGAAGGCCGAAGACTCTTACAAAGTGGGTATGTACTTGGTAAGGATGAAGACTCTTTGTATTGGATAGGTAAGTCCTTTGGTGGTCTTGTCTTGTAACTCTTATTGGTGAATATACAGAGGAAAGCACTTGCTAAGTCCTAGTGGTTGACCTCTATAGGTAGTGGACTGACTCTCTCCCAGTTTGGAGAGTGGAACCACTTTAAATGACCTTGTCAAGTGCTTGTTCCATTTTCTCTCATCCTTGCTATGCTTGTTAGTTAGGACTTCAAATTGCACTAAGATATTGGTTTTTATTGATATAATTTGAAGGTCTAATCTATCTTGTGAAATTTTTGAATCTCTATTCACCCTCCCCTCTAGAGCCCTAGGTTCAACAAGTTGCTTTACCAAAATATATTCAAAATCAACACTATGCATTGAGGCGTACTAGCCCAAATCTCAGATCGATCATAAAAATTTCACATTATCTCCCAAAGGAGCTGAGAGTATGGGGATGACACATAGGACTCTATATCTACAAGACACATAACATCACACTCAACCTGAGCTATTATTAATGCCCTTGATGTTGTTTCCCACTCTCTACTGCACGATATCTAGCTCCTCGTATACATCCACCTAAAAAGTTGTGGAACCCACGAGGTGAGACAACAAGTCCCAGTGAGAGATATAACTCTCTCCTAATATTATTATTGTCACAGTAAACTTTTATGAATGAGAGAAGAAGACTTTATTGAATTAAATATGTATGACTATTGATTATAAGTAGGATAGAGCAGCCTCAAAATCTCATTAGTTCAAATATCTAAAACTGAGCAATAGATCACTTAGTCACTTTTTAAAAGGAAAATGAAGAACATGTATAATTTTTATAAACTAAATAGTATAAAACAAGGCAAGGCTTCAACAAATTTTTCATATTTGATCTTTAAAAAATACGCTATATGGCTGATTATATGTTTTAACAATCAATCTTATACCCTGAAGACATGGTAATATGCCTTCCATGATCCAACTGACCACTACAAAGTAAGCATCAGTTCCATAACAGTCTTATGGAAGAGCCAGAATCCATGACCTCCCCTATCTCAATCAGTACGCGATTATTGGTAGAGATGTATGAGTCATTCTGCATTATAGCTAGCCCGATGTATAGATGATCTTCACTATAGAGATACAACATGTAGCATGTTCTCTTATTAGGGTATGACATGTAATCAATCTTGATTTTATCAGGGTGTGTTCTGTAACCAAACCTGATTGTTCATTGAATCACGGTATAACCGCACTCATGTTAGGGTATGACACGTAGTCAATCCTAATATTTAGGGTATGTCCCATAGCCAATCATGTTAATTAAGGATACAAGAAGATGACTTGCACCCTACATATTTAATAGTATGCACTCCGGGTAAAACTCGTTTCACCATTTAGTAAATCATGACAGTAAATGGATCTATGGTCAGGGAAACTACATTTTTAGTTCACTTGATAGATTATGTGCATTAAAAAATCTTTTAGCATCAATCAAGTTATAAGCATGAATTATAGATAAATTCTACATAGAAAGGTGTAACATATCTTTCAAGAAATTTTATATCAATTGGAACATATCTTATTTTACTTATCCTGGAATCTCAATCCCCTGAACATCTTAATGCAAATCTCATCCCTTGAACATTATCATTATCATGATCACATGTGTTGGGTATCAAACCCTTAGTTCATTATTGAACAATGTCACCTCTCACCAGGTAACAACCATTTCTAGGTCATCAGAACCATATATAAGTCATACTTGTTGTACAAGCATATCACATTGCTCACAAGGCCTTATATAATTTGTATCATGCTAAATCATCATAGCTCATACTTGGCTATGCTCATCATTTCATAACACCTGCATGGTTAGGATTTCATAACAAATGCAATATCAAGTCAATATAATGACCATGCCATAAAGAGAATCACTCAAATTACAACCCTCTCATAATTAGATTTAGGGTTTTCCCCTTGTAACTGATTTATGACTTTCAAGTGCATATTTATCAATCAAACCTTAATTCTCATCATAAGAGCTATATAATTTCCATAAGTGTTCAAGCATACTTCATCAAATATCATCAGCTGATTATTAACATGAAGTATTACCTTTCTTATGTGAGTAGTACAAGTTTCTCTCTCATCCTTACTAGGATGTTGACTTCAACATACTTATTACATCGATTTAACCTTCTTTAGGGTTTATCAACCAATACTTATTAAATTACATCCATCTCAGTACTTCATAATGTATCCAATGATTATATTCAAGGTGCATCGGTCTACACTCATCAAAGTGTATCAGCCTTCATGCTAATCTTTGTGTCGGCCAAGGTACCATTACTTGTATCGACCAAGGCATGTCAAATGGTATCTGTTTAAAGATTCTTGAGTAGGTATATCGGCTTTAGTGTACTCTAGGGTATCAGCCATCCTATCTCTTTGTGTATCGGCCACATCAACCCATTATATATCAGCCATCCTATAACTAAGATATCAGCCAGTGTGTCGGCCACACCATCAACTAGTATATCGGTCACTCTATCAACTAGTGTGTCAAACACACCATCAACTAGGCTATCAGCCACTCTATCAACTAGAGTATTAACATTGCTATCCCTTTGTGTATTGTCTGTTGCTCACTATGGGATATCAGCATCTAGATTTTGATTTGTATCGAGTGAAACCTTATTCAACACCTTAGTTATCTCACCTATTCGCCTTACCACTACTTGATGTATCGACCAAGGATTCTAATAGTGTAATGCCCCCATCTTCACATAATGTTTCAGGCTAGAGGGGTGTCAGATTATGAGTGTATCGGTTTAGAGTTAGGGATCTATACTCAACTAAGGCAAGATTTAGTAATACATCTTACAACACATTCTCTTTCTCATAACAAGCTAGCATCTTTGAGGCATATCATTTTTAGAGCATCTAACATATTGGCCTAACAACAACATATCATTTTAGAGTATCACAAGTCATGTTGTCCATCCATGTGATGGTGCAAGTATGTGTATCAACTTGGCTATCTTATAGATATTGGCCTGCCCTATCCTCAATTTTAGATGACATGTTAGACAATTGAAAGGACAACAGTCCTACTCATGTAATAAACCAAAAGGGGTAGGAGTTCATGTGTATCAGTTTCCATGCCTATACCCTTGTATCGGGTTAGGGTTGTCACAAGCCAATATTGGTTTGTGCATATCAGTTTCATCATCTTCAAGCTCAAACTCTTCATTTAGTACTACTCTAGTTCATGACCAACAGCCCCATATATCGATTAGAGCTCATAGAACCATCATTCAAACAAGAAAAGTCGAAGTAGAGAAAGAATTACCAAGTATTGCATGATAGAGGGTGAATAATAATAAAATTGAGTTCAAGTTATATAATCCACCTCAAGATCAACACAATAGCTTCAAGCTCTAAAGATCCACATTCCCAAGGTTGAAGATGACTTATCAAAAGTCTAAGACTCAATCACAACACTTCTATATGAAAGAAGATATCATAGTAAGGAACTTGGTGAAGAAGGAAGGAAAGGAAAGAATCATGATTCAAGAAGCATAGTCTTTCCAAGGTTGAAGATGATCATGGCTTTACCTTGGACAAGTTGCTTAGCCTTCCCCTTGCTTCTTGAGCTCCTAGGGCCGTCCACCAATAAAGAGATGGTAAAGGAGTCAAAAGGTTTACTAGGAGGTGAAAAGAGAGGTATATATAGTTGAGGCTCATGAAAGAGAGTATGTGTAAGGTGTCATCACCATATGTACATGGGTCACACGTGTCCATGCATGGTGACTTCATGCATTCATAATTATCTTTCCATGAAACACTCTTGAGGATAATCCATAGATAAGATATCAGCCATTGGGTATCTTGCTTGACAAGATATCACAACCCAATATCACAATATGTGCAAAGCGATACTACTTTTGCAAGGAACATGTAAACCGATAGGCTTCACCTACTTGAGGTTCTTAGCCCATTATGAACACTTTAAAAGGTTTCCAAACTGATATGGGACCTCCTCTATGGCTTCCAAGTTGATAGGCACTCCCATATACACTTCATAGCTTAACATAACCTCATTTAAGGTTCAAAAACACTCAACACTTCTTTGATTCTTTCACCACAACGAATGGTATCATTCAACCAAGACTCAAACAAAGTGCCCCCTTCTTTATCTCTCCTCTAGATGATGTTAAGAGAGAGAAGTAACACTCTAGAGGTGATAATTTGCACATAATCCCCTCATTTGGGTACATTGCAATCTTTACCAAAGTTATCATATAAAGCACAAACAATTTGCAAATAATTTCAAAATTGAGAACTAAACTCTCCTCAAGTCTTAATTACTTTTCAAAAGATTAAGACAAGGTTCTAATCAATTTACTTAGGAAAAGCTTTTAGGGTTATCCCAAAACCCAGGTCAGGGGTGTTACAAGTTATTAACCCCTGACAAGGATTTCATCCCCAAAATCTCAAGAGAAAAGAGAAAAATACTTCCTCCTCATCTCTTCCTCTAGATCCCATGTGGCTTCTTCAGCACCACGATGATGCTAAAGAACTTTCACAAGCATGATGTCTTTCTTTTTCAACTTATTGATTCTTCTATCAAGAATCAACATTGGACCTTCCACATAGGATATATCCTCATCTAATTCTACCTCTATAGGTTATAATACTAGCTCTGTATCACGGTGACATTTTCCCAACATAGATACATGAAATATTGGATGTATTCTATGAAACTCAGGTGGTAGTTCCAACTTATAGTCTACCTTTTCAACACATGCTATCACTAGATAGGGTCCCATAAATCTAGGAGCCAACTTACCCTTCTTACCAAATCTGAGAACACCTTTCCAAGGAGAGACCTTGAGATACACTCTGTCTCAAACTTGGAATTTTAAAGGTTTGCGGCGATTATTAGCATACGACTTTTGTCTGTGTTGTGCTGCCTTTAACAGTTGTTGTGTGACTTTAATCTTTTCTGTTGTCTATTGTGCAATTTTAGGACCAAGAAGTTAGTATTCTCCTATTTCATACCAGCATAATGGAGATCTACAACATCTACCGTACAATTCTTCATATGGTGCCATATTAATGCTTTTCTAATAACTATTATTGTAGGAAAACTCTATTAAAATCAAATGTATATCCCAGCTACCTACAAACTGAAAAACCCATGCCCTAAGCAAGTCCTCCAAGGTATGTTTAGTCCTTTCAGATTGTCCATCTGTCTGAGGGTGGAAAGTAGTACTAATCGTTAACTGTGTACCCAAAGCTATATGTAATCATTCCCAAAAGCGACTTGTAAGCTGAGGACCTCTATCAGACACAATTGTTGTTGGGACTCCGTGCAACCGCACTATCTCATCTACATAAACATATGCAAGTTTCTTAGCAGTGTATGTTGTCCGAATAGGAAGAAAATGTGTCGACTTTGTCAACCTATCAACAATCACCTAAATGGAATCCTAACCTTTAGTTGTTCTAGGCAAACCAACTACAAAATCCATTGTCACATTATCCCACTTCCACTGTGGTATAGGTAATGGTTGTAATGTTCCTATAG
Organism: Alisma plantago-aquatica; assembly: GCA_963693085.1. Taxonomy (NCBI): domain Eukaryota; kingdom Viridiplantae; phylum Streptophyta; class Magnoliopsida; order Alismatales; family Alismataceae; genus Alisma; species Alisma plantago-aquatica. The sequence goes on from OY856410.1 coordinate 751,927,256, forward strand.
GCTTCTGGTGCTCAGCCTTAACTTACTGACACATTGGACAACACATAACAAACTCAATTACATTTTTCTTCAAACCAGGCCACCAATATATATCTTTTAGATAGTGATACATCTTGGTACTTCTTGTATTCATAACATACTTAGATGAGTGAGCTTCTTCTGTAAATATATTCCTTAGGTGATTAACATAAGGTACCATGATTCTACCATGGTAACAAACTATTCCATCTTCTAACTCATGAAATCCATCCCGCTTCTCACTGCCATATTCTAATCTGATCTGCTGTATCACAGTATCAGCTTGTTGTGCTTCTTTAATTTGTTGTCTCAATGTAGATTTTACTTGCATTTGTGCCAGCAATCTAGCTAGCAAGGATACTTCCAGCTGTACATTCATCTGTTGTAAGGTAACTTGCATGTCCCACTTATGACACACAAAAGAATTCAATTGTGCTTTATCTGTAAATGAAGATGACAATTTTTTTCTTAGCGCATCTATGACCACATTAGCCTTTCCTAGATGATAATAAATCATGCAATCATAGTCTTTGATTAGTTCCATACAGTGATGCTGTCTCATGTTTAATTCCTGCTAAGAAAAGATGTACTTCAGATTCTTATGGTCTGTGAAAATTTGACACCTCCCCGTACAGGTAATGTCTCTAGATTTTCACGGCATGAATCACTACAGCCAATTCCAGATCATGTGTAGGATAATTCTCCTCATGTTTCTTAAGATGTCAAGAGGCAAAAGAAATCACTCATTTATCCTGCATCAACACACATCCTAAACCATTCTTCAAAGCATAACAAAAGATAATGTATCCTTTCCCTTTCTCATGTAACACTAATATCAGTGCACTGGTCAATTTTTCTTTCAACAACTGGAAAGAGTTTTGACACTTATCATTCCAAAAAAAAATGAACATCCTTCCTCATTGACATAGTTAGGGGTAAGGCTACAGAACTGAATTCTTTGATGAATGTCCTGTAGTAACTTGCTAAACCTAGGAAACTGTGAATCTTTGTTGGTCTCTTAGGCTGTTCCCATTCTAGAACACACTCCACCTTTTTTGGATCAACACAAATACCTTTAGTAGATATGATATGACCTAGAAAAGATACTTCTGAAAACCAAAATTCACACTTGCTATACTTAGCATACAACTTGTTTTGTCTTAACAAAGTAAACACCTGACGAAGATGTTGTTCATGTTGTTGGCTATCTTGACTATATATTAGAATGTTATCTATAAATACCACTATAAACTGATCAAGGAATGGTTGGAACACTCTATTCATCAAATCCATGAATGATGTTGGTGCATTAGTTAGTCAAAATGACATAACTATGAACTCTTAATGATCATACCTTGTCCAAAAAGTTGACTTGGGTATGCCATCCTCCTTAATCAGTAACTGATGATATCCTGACCTCATATCTATTTTAGAGAACATTGTTGCACCACACAACTAGTCAAACAAATCATCTATCCTTGGTAGAGGATACTTGTTATTTATTGTCACCATTTCAACTATCTATAGTCTATATAAAACCTCATAGATCCATCCTTTTTCTTTACAAAAAGTATCGGATCACCCCACGACGATGTACTTGGTTGGATAAAACCTTTGTCAAGTAATTCTTGTAATTGTTTCTTTAATTATGTCATATCAGTTGGTGCCATTCTAAAAGGTGTTTGGGCTATTGTTTGCATACAGGGAACTAGATTGATCTCAAAATCAATCTCTTGAGGAGAGGAACATCGGGAAATTTCTCAAGAAACACATCCTTAAACTCCCTGAAAATTGCCACTTCTAGAATACTAGGACTTTATACCTTTGTATCCATCATGTGTGCTAAGAATGCCTCACACCCATGTCGCAACAATCTCTTAGCCATCATTGTCAATACTAGACATGTTGGAATAATCTTCCTATCTCCCTGAAAGATCCATGTCTCACCACCATATGTGAACATAACTTGCTTGGAACCACAACCCAAGATTGCCTTATACTTTTCCAAGGTGTCCAGCCCAAGGATTACATCAAATCGATGCATCTCAAGTGAGTATAAGATCCACTTCAATGATGTGTTCTGAGAATGAAAGAACACATGGGGAACATACCTCTTGTAACACTACGGAGCCAACTAACAAAATTTCTAATAGCAAGTTATCCGTTCTATGACTAACAGCCAAAAGATAGTTATGAATCACTTCACAACTGATAAAGGAGTGTGTAGTGTCTGGGTCAATCAAAATAGATATGAAGAAAGATGAAAACATATTAGAATGAAATAATTCCATCTGGATTGTCATGACTCATGGGTTGACTACTACTTTCGGCTGACTCATAGCAAAGAATCTCACCGTTGCCTTCTACCGAACACATCCTCTGTTACCTTGTGTAGATGAATATACTTGAGACGCATGTCCACTTCCTCATCCTCTTGCACCACTATTGAACTGTTACCTTTGAGAGCCTTGCTGACGTTGCCTTGGTGGTTGGGTTACCTCAATATCTCTTACTCGAAAATCCCTCGTCAGATGTCCTATATGGTCACACTTGTGGCATGTTCTAGTCTCTTATTGTGGCCTAGATGGCCCTTTCACTAACATTGATGCCGCATTATGAGCTCCAGTATGTGGAAATTTATGGCCTCTAGCCTTACTTTTCGTCCACTACGTTTGAGCATTGGACCTCTATGGTGTTGACGGCACAACAAACATTGGTCTCTTGTAACTTCCAAACCTCTGTCCTTAGAACTGAGCAGGTCCTTTCCTAAAATTGGCCTCACGTGTCTCATTTATTGATCTTTATATCCTCCTAACCAATTCCACAAATGTAACAATCTCTCCCTATTCTCTAGAGAAGTTGTAGGAGTGGTTAACTCAACGTTCAGACACTTTTCAAAATGTTGAATCCTCTCCTGGTTTGTAATAGCCATGTGCAGACAAAACCACAGAAGCTCCATGAACTTAGCTTCGTACTCATTAATCTTCAGAGGCCCTTGCATAATTCATTCAAACTGTGAGATTTTATCATCCAGGTACGTCCGAGGAAAGTACCTATTGGTGAACTCACATCAGAATTCCTCCCATATAACCTCAACATTAGGCCTTTTCTCCTCTTTGATGGCCCACCAATGGCTATAAATTCCTTTTAACAGGTACACAACATGCCTAACTTTGTTATTTTCTGGGATGCTAAGGATCTTAAATGTAAGGCCCCTAGACTTTCTTAATGATTTGAAGGAGCTTAATTACCATAATTGAATGCTTATAACTCTAATATAACCTTTTGATATGTTTTGAAATCATAACGCAAGCTTAAGTTTCAAATTTGGTCCAATTTGGACACTGTTTGAGAAAGTTATGCAATTTTCTATACATTTCGGACTTTTCTACAATTTACCCAATTCAGGGGTTTTCTTTGCAATTTGTCACATACATTATATTCCTTAGTTGTTATATTATCATTCTTGAGATTTTTGAGCCATGGGGACCCTATTTGAGTCATGCTTTGAAGGTGTTTTTATCAAGGGCAATTTAGGGTTTTCCCCCTTCATGGATGAGCTACCTTTAGTAGCTATCAACTAAGGAATTATGTGATTGGCTGATAATTTCGTCAAAGGCAAGCCAAGCAGGTCTAGAGGGACGGTGGGAGAGCTGTGTGTGTGTGTGTTCTTATGTATTTTAATAATATAAAGCCATGGATACTTGGATATATATTAGAATTTCAATTTTTTTTCTTTTTCTTAATATTAAAGTGTTATATACTTATCCAAAAGCCCACAAACGAGCCATTTGCTCTCCATTCTCTCTCTCCTTCTCCCAGCCTCGTCCTCCCTCTGTTCAGCTGCGATTTTTTCTGCCCAAGGAAGAAGAAGGTGGGGATCCTCTTGGAAACAAATTCTAGGGTTGAAATTGATTCTCTTTTTGGGTGTATGATGCTTCCCCCAAGTGATACTAACCTAAAAGTGTAAGTTTTTCCTTATTTCCTCCGTCCAATTCTTTGTTCCTCTTCCTCCTACATCTCTCCAGGTCGGAACCATGGTTTTCCATGGTGAAAGTTCCCCTAGAACTCAAAACTCCTTCCTTCTTGTCTCTTTTCTAGGGTTTTGCTTGTTTGTGGAGAGAATTGCATAGTTGGCCAAATTCATATCTGAATCCAAGGTTTCCTTGCCCTATTTGCTCGAGATTTTTGCTGTTGGATATCTGAACTACTCTATAGAGGCGAGTTATATAACATTCTTCACTTATATTGCTTATTAGAAGCTCGTTAGTTCATGATTATGCTTGAATGTGATGATCTAAGCATAGTGGAATTATGCTTGTTTAGAATTACGAATTTTGTGGTGTTTCCTATTTTATTCCAGTTCTATATGAACCTGTAAACTTGTGTAAAGCCTTTATAAGGTGTAACATGATTTGGGACAGGTTGATAGCAACAACCTATGGCATTATGTACAAAACAAATGATGGTGCAAATTAGGGTTTTTAAACTATTTCCTTCCCTATCACATAATTGATTGTTATACCATTCAATAACCAATAGTGTTGCTATCTTAGCAACTTATGTTCGTGATCAAGGGTGTCAAATTTATAGTTACAACCTATGGTTACCACCTTAGGACAAGTTTTGACTCAATTATACATTTAATTATCATCCACTAAGTATTTTAATGATGTTATCAATCGATGATGATATTGGCCTATTATTTGATGATGTTAATTGAATGTATTACTGATCTAGCAACCAATGGTGACTTAATGATCACAATTAATGGTGGATCAGGTCATCACCATATATGATGAATTAGGAATGTAATTGTAGATTTGACTATACCTTGAACCAATGGTTCCTAGGTTCAATTGATCTAATGGTTAGACCTATACTTCAATTGATAACCTTGAACAATGAACCTGATCCAATGAATAATATTGGATGCTTTAACATCCAATGGATTTGAATAAATCACATGTTATTATATGTGGTTCCTAGTGAATATAATTTAATGGTTCAATTCCATTATTTGGCAGCATTACCTTTGCCATTGTATAGTTATATTTGATAAATCACTATAATAAGTGGATGTGTAACTCCCGTGTGATCTAGCTTGTTATACCTAACCTTGATGTAATTATTTGATGTTGATTGGTTATAATCCGACCTCTTGAATGATTAATGTGATAATGAATTACATTCTTCTTGTGTTGAAACCACATTGTAGTACTATTTCAATATCATAGTGCATTGCCATGTTAATATCTATGGATACATATGTGCTAATGATCTTTTGAGCCTTGTTTAAGGCATGGAATGATGATGATAACCTTACTATACATAATGTGATGGTCTTAATGACCTTTGGGCAAGCTTGAAGCCATGATTGAGGTGAAATCCTCTTTATGTTCCAATAAGGGTTAAAACCCTGGAACTTGTGATAAGATATTGGTATCTTGGAAATAGTATCATGATAAGTGTGGTCCATTAATTTGCAATGAATGATAGGATGTGGTAATATGATTAAGATTTTTACATCAAATGTTTTATATCCTTTGAATTCATTATACATATATTCTTGTTAGAAAATAATTAGGGTTTGAATGTCCACTTGTATGATAAAGCCTTAACGCATTCAATTGGCAGTAATTAATCAAGTGTAACCCTAATCATGTAGAGCCCTGTGCCGTAGAGCCATCTTCAGTGTCAGAATTTACTGGATGGTGAAACGAGTATTCCCAAGGGAAACTCGGAGCGCATACTGTTGAGTATGTGGGGGTGGCAAGTTGAGGATATATTCTTGTCATCCACAATTGCAGGTTATGGAGGATGGCTATGGTCATGCCTCAGACATTTGATGTGATTGAGGACAACTGCGGTTGTACCTCGGATTAGAGGGTTTTGTATACCCTGTGTTCTAGTGTCGTAACTTGTACCAAGTACGAACTAGTTGTTATCAGTTGACTATATGTCACTGTTGGAAGTTTGACTGGTATGTCACTGCGGTTTACTCGTACTGACCGAGGGGAAGAGATCTTAGGATACCGGCACTCCTAGATCTTATACGGAACTGAATAGCACTTCGCAGTGGTCAGTTGGACTTTGAGTGGTACGACTCAAACTCCCCAGGGCATAATAATAAAAGATATAATACCAGCCGTGTAGTATAATTGCTAGGGTTTAAATACGTATCACATTGGTTGATTAACCCTTGTATTGTCTTTACACTACATATTTCTTACATGATGTAGACTTATGAAAACTGTGTAATTCTACTTGATGCTTCAACTTATTTGTTTAACTGCTTAGTATGCTTAAATTGTTCAATCTGTTCATATTGCTTATTCAATACCCTAACTGCTCTATGTAATTACTGTTAATTAATAAGTTATAATCAATATATGTTGGAGAGAGTTATATCTCTCGCTGGGACTGGGTCTCACCCGTGGGTAACCACATTTTTTTTAGGTGGTCGCGGGCAGCGTGGTCGAGGTCGTGCTGTGGAAGAGAACCAACCTGGTGATCAATAGATTCAGAAGGTTGGTTAGTTGTAGATGTTAGTTATAGATGTTAGTAGTACAGTCCTAGTGTCGTCCCTGTACTCTCAGGTCCTGGTATAGGATGTGTTTTCTAGACGATATACTTGTATCGACATGAGATTTTGGTCGTATGCCAATGTTTGTAAATATATGGCATGTACATGTGAAATATCTTTTGTATGCAGGATGTGAATGAGGTCTTTGGACCCTTATGCAAATGCTTGATACAATATATGAGAATGGAATGATGGACATTTTATCAATGTTCTAAAGTTTGTTTACACCTTTGGAATCGGTTTTAATTATTCTGCATTTTTGACAATGTGATTAATTAGTAGTTGATCGTGTTTTGAGTTTTGAGTAATCTCGTTTAACATGATGAGGTGTCACAGTTAAGTTGGTATCAGAGCTCTAGGTTTACCGAGTCTACAGGGACATAGGACGTAGGTTTGAGTCTGTTCTTATGTATCCAACATATCTGATCATAGTTTATGCTTATGCAGATATGTCTGGAGGACATGAAGAACATGTTGAGAGTAGCTATGTTGCACCAGGAGGAGGTGCAGGGAGGCAGGCACGCAATAAGAGAGTGCCAGAAGCAGGGCCAGAGCAGCCCACAATGCCTCATCTAGACCCGACAATGATTGCCAATCCTGAGTTTCAGCATATGTTTAGACAAATGATGGCCACAATCACACATATTGCTGACAGAGCACCAGCACCTCCAGCTAGGGCTGCCGCCTCTAATGTGGAGTCCCTAGGTATCGGGAAGACATTTGAACGTCTTAGACGTGTTGGGGCAATTGAATATGTAGGTACTTCTGATCCAACAGACGCTGACATGTGGTTGACTGAGCTGGAAAAAGCTTTCAAAATCCTAAACATCACTGAAGAAGACAAAGTTAAGCATGCAGTATACTTGTTGAAGGGCAGTGCTGGCCACTGGTGGGCCATAGAAGAGGAGAAAAGGCCAGGAGTTGTGATAGGATGGGAGGAGTTTCGGAGGGAATTTGTTAGTCGATATTTTCCAAAGACCTACCTAGATGAGAAAATCTCTCAGTTCGAAAAGATTCGTCAAGGAGCTATGAATATCAATGAGTATGAATCAAAGTTTATGGAACTTCTGAGGTTTTGCCCACACATGGCAGCAACAGACAAGGAAAGGATCCGGAGATTTGAGAAGGGTCTGAGTACAGAGTTGACTACTACAGCATCAGCCTTGGAGAATAGGGAAAGGTTTTCCACCTTTATGGAATCTGTCAGGAGGATTGAGAGGTCTGCCATAGAAAAGCGTGATGCTAATGCTAAGAAGCGACCTATGCAGTTTCAAGGGCAATCATCTGGAGGCTTTAAGAAGCCAAGGTTTTTCCCATCATCGTCACAACCAAGGTCAACCTTCACTGAACCAAGATCACATGCACCATCACAGTGGACCCCGAGCCAGGGTAGAGGTCACAATTTTCCACCGACGGGAGCCCGCAGTACCTCATCAGTTTCAGTGACAGGGCCATTTAGGCCATATCAGGACACCAGAACATGTTACAAGTGTGGGAAAGTGGGGCATACAAGACCTTATTGCCCTATGAAAGATGAGGAGGTGACTCAGCAGGCAAGGCAAAGTCAACAAGGTCCACAACAATGACAGTTTAGTAGTGGTAGTGGCAGAGGACGTGGTCAGGTGTCCCATGCAGGATCCTCAGGACAGGTGAGCAGAGGACGTGGACGGCAGCAGGCGACAGCTAGGTTCTATGCCATGACCCAGCCTGAAGCAGTGGTCAATCCACGAGTCGTGACAGGTCAGATGGAGTTATTTCATTCTGATATGTCTACTTCCTGTTTCATATCTGTGTTAGTAGACCCGGGTGCGACACACTCTTTTATTACCAGAGAGGTGATAGATAGTTGTTATCTACCTGTTAGCCTTAGATCTGATAGCCTGCGGCTAGAGACTCCTTTGGTTGATTCTGCCGAGTTGCTAGAAGTGTGCTCTTCTTGTGTTATTTCTTTCTCTGGACATAACATTCAAGTGGATCTTCTGCCACTTGACATGCATGGTTTTGATGTAATCCTAGGAATGGATACCTTGGAGAAATACAAGGTAGTCTTGGACTGTAGTACTAAGGTGGCGACATTCCATGACGGAGATGTACAGTGGATTTTTCAGGGTGATAGGAAGATTCTTCCTACATGTTTGATGTCAGCCATGACAGCTGAGCGGTTGATGAGACAAGGATGTGAGGCTTTCTTAGCTCATGTTGTGGATACCAAGGCGGTAGGTCCTAGTATCCAGGAGTTACCAGTGGTGCGAGAATTTGAGGATGTCTTTCCTGAGGAATTTCCTAGCATTCCCCCTCCTAGAGAGATTGAGTTTGAGATCAATCTTGTTCCTGGAACACAACCCATAGCACAGTCAGCATACAGAATGGCACCAGCAGAGATGCAGGAGTTAAAGAAATAGTTACAAGAACTATTAGAGAAGGGTTTTATTAGGCCGAGCACTTCCCCTTGGGGTGCCCCAGTGTTGTTTGTTAAAAAGAAGGATGGTTCAATGAGGCTGTGTATAGACTACAGACAATTGAACAAGGTGACAATAAAGAATAAGTATCCTTTGCCGAGGATTGATGATCTTTTTGATCAGTTGAGAGGTGCCACTGTGTTTTCAAAGATAGACCTGAGGTCAGGTTACCATCAGTTGAGAATTAAGGCTGATGACATACCTAAGTCAGCTTTTAGGACTAGGTATGGTCATTATGAGTTTGTGGTTATGCCATTTGGGCTAACCAATGCACCTGCAGCTTTTATGGACCTAATGAATAGGGTGTTTAGACCTTATCTTGATCAGTGTGTTGTCGTGTTCATAGATGATATTCTGATATACTCCAAGGATAGTCATCAACATGAGCAACACCTTCGCCATGCATTGACTTTGTTGAGGCAGCACCAACTTTATGCTAAGTTCAGCAAGTGTGAATTCTGGTTAGCTGAAGTGTCTTTTCTGGGCCATGTTATATCTGCAGAAGGCATTTGTGTTGATCCCAAGAAAGTGGAATCTGTACTAGAATGGGAGCAACCAAAAACACCGACAGAGATCCGTAGTTTCCTTGGTCTGGCAGGTTACTATAGGAGGTTCATCAAAGACTTCAGTTCTATAGCGTTACCCCTAACTAGGTTAACCAGGAAGGATGTTCCTTTTTCTTGGAATGACAAGTGTCAACGTTCTTTCCAGATTTTGAAGGAAATGTTGACTAGTGCACCGGTGTTAGTACTGCCAGAGCAAGGGAAAGGTTATATTGTCTTTTGTGACGCTTCAAAGAATGGGTTGGGATGCGTGTTGATGCAGGATAAAAATGTGATTTCTTTTGCTTCACGACAGCTTAAGAAACATGAGGAGAATTACCCAACACATGATTTGGAGCTTGCTGCAGTGGTCCATGCCTTAAAGATCTGGAGACACTATCTTTATGGTGAAAAGTGTCAGATCTTCACTGACCACAAGAATCTACAGTATATCTTCTCAAAACAGGAGTTAAATATGAGGCAGAGGAGATGGATGGAGCTGATTAAGGATTATGATTGCACAATAGACTACCATCCAGGGAAAGCTAATGTGGTAGCTGATGCATTGAGTAGAAAGTCATCTTCATCATTAAGGGTAGATAATGCACAATTAAATTCCTTGATGTGCCATAAGAGAGATATGCTAGTATCTCTTCGCCAGATGAATGTACAACTAGAAGTTTCCTTGCTGGCAGGATTGTTGGCACAGTTACAAGTGAAACCTACCTTGAGACAACAGATTCATGATGTACAACAAAATGATACTGTGATACAGAATATCCGATCAGGGATTGGTAGTGAAAAGTATGATGGCTTTCACGAGGCAGATGATGGTACAGTTTGTTACCATAATAGGATAGTAATTCCTGATGTTGATGGGTTGAGGAAGATGGTACTTGAGGAGGCTCACTCCTCCATGTATGCAATGCATCCTGGAAGTACCAAGATGTATCAAAACTTGAAAGACATGTATTGGTGGCCAGGTCTAAAGCGTGATGTGGCAGAGTTCATTGCTAAATGTCCAGTTTGTCAGCAGGTGAAGGCTGAGCACCAAAAACCTGCAGGGACATTACAATCCTTGCCAATACCACAATGGAAATGGGATCATATTACTATGGACTTTGTGGTTGGTCTTCCTAGGACAACCAAGGGTCATGATTCCATATGGGTGATAGTAGACAGATTGACTAAGTCAGCTCATTTTCTGCCAGTTAAGATGACATTTACAGCAGAGAAATTGGCACAAATATATGTTGATGAGATAGTCCGTCTGCATGGCATTCCAGTGACTATAGTTTCTGATAGAGGTCCACAGTTTACAAGTCATTTTTGGGAGCGTCTGCATTCAGCAATGGGAACACAATTGAGATTCAGCACAGCTTTTCATCTGCAGACTGATGGCCAGTCAGAAAGGACTATTCAAACTTTAGAGGATCTCTTAAGGGCATGTGTGCTACAATTTCTTGGTAGTTGGGATGTACATCTAACTCTGATAGAGTTTGCGTACAACAATAGCTATCAAAGAAGCATATATATGGCTCCTTATGAGGCTCTGTATGGGAGACGATGTCGGTCTCCTCTTTGCTGGTATGAGACCGGTGAATATCAACTTTTGGGTCCTGAGCTAGTACAACAGACTACAGAAAAGGTTAAAGTGATACAACAACAGTTGAAAGCAGCCCAGGACAGGCAGAAATCTTATGCAGATAATCGACGCAGACCACTTGAGTTCCAAGTGGGAGATAAAGTATATCTTAAGGTTTCTCCTTGGAAAGGTGTGTTGAGGTTTGGAAAGAAGGGTAAGTTGGCTCCTAGATTTATGGGACCATACCCTATCCTAGCTCGTGTTGGAAAGGTAGCATATAAGTTGGAGCTACCACCAGAGCTACATAGATTGCATAATGTCTTTCACATCTCTATGTTGAGGAAATGCCATCCAGATACTGAACATACAATTCAACCAGTAGAGGTTGAGTTAGATGAGGATATTTCCTATGTTGAGGGTCCAGTGTTGATCCTGGATAGAAGGGTGAAAAAGCTGAAGAGAAAGGATATAATACTAGTGAAAGTTTTGTGGAATCACCGTGGCATTGAGGAAGCCACATGGGAACTAGAGAATGAGATGCGTAGAAAATACCCATCTCTTTTTGCGTAGGATTTCGGGGCGAAATCCTTGTTAGGGGTTTATAGTTGTAAGGCCCCTAAACTTTCTTAATGAGTTGAAGGAGCTTAATTACCATAATTGAATGCTTATAACTCTAATATAACCTTTTGATATGTTTTGAAATCATAAAGCAAGCTTAAGTTTCAAATTTGGTCCAATTTGGACACTGTTTGAGAAAGTTATGCAATTTTCTATACATTTCGGACTTTTCTACAATTTACCCAATTCAGGGGTTTTCTTTGCAATTTGTCACATACATTATATTCCTTAGTTGTTATATTATCATTCTTGAGATTTTTGAGCCATGGGGACCCTATTTGAGTCATGCTTTGAAGGTGTTTTTATCAAGGGCAATTTAGGGTTTTCCCCCTTCATGGATGAGCTACCTTTAGTAGCTATCAACTAAGGAATTATGTGATTGGCTGAGAATTTCGTCAAAGGCAAGCCAAGCAGGTCTAGAGGGACGGTGGGAGAGCTGTGTGTGTGTGTTCTTATGTATTTTAATAATATAAAGCCATGGATACTTGGATATATATTAGAATTTCAATTTTTTTTCTTTTTCTTAATATTAAAGTGTTGTATACTTATCCAAAAGCCCACAAACGAGCCATTTGCTCTCCATTCTCTCTCTCCTTCTCCCAGCCTCGTCCTCCCTCTGTTCAGCTGCGATTTTTGCTGCCCAAGGAAGAAGAAGGTGGGGATCCTCTTGGAAACAAATTCTAGGGTTGAAATTGATTCTCTTTTTGGGTGTATGATGCTTCCCCCAAGTGATACTAACCTAAAAGTGTAAGTTTTTCCTTATTTCCTCCGTCCAATTCTTTGTTCCTCTTCCTCCTACATCTCTCCAGGTCGGAACCATGGTTTTCCATGGTGAAAGTTCCCCTAGAACTCAAAACTCCTTCCTTCTTGTCTCTTTTCTAGGGTTTTGCTTGTTTGTGGAGAGAATTGCATAGTTGGCCAAATTCAGACCTGAATTCAAGGTTTCCTTGCCCTATTTGCTCGAGATTTTTGCTGTTGGATATCTGAACTACTCTATAGAGGCGAGTTATATAACATTCTTCACTTATATTGCTTATTAGAAGCTTGTTAGTTCATGATTATGCTTGAATGTGATGATCTAAGCATAGTGGAATTATGCTTGTTTAGAATTACGAATTTTGTGGTGTTTCCTATTTTATTCCAGTTCTATATGAACCTGTAAACTTGTGTAAAGCCTTTATAAGGTGTAACATGATTTGGGACAGGTTGATAGCAACAACCTATGGCATTATGTACAAAACAAATGATGGTGCAAATTAGGGTTTTTAAACTATTTCCTTCCCTATCACATAATTGATTGTTATACCATTCAATAACCAATAGTGTTGCTATCTTAGCAACTTATATTCGTGATCAAGGGTGTCAAATTTATAGTTACAACCTATGGTTACCACCTTAGGACAAGTTTTGACTCAATTATACATTTAATTATCATCCACTAAGTATTTTAATGATGTTATCAATCGATGATGATATTGGCCTATTATTTGATGATGTTAATTGAATGTATTACTGATCTAGCAACCAATGGTGACTTAATGATCACAATTAATGGTGGATCAGGTCATCACCATATATGATGAATTAGGAATGTAATTGTAGATTTGACTATACCTTGAACCAATGGTTCCTAGGTTCAATTGATCTAATGGTTAGACCTATACTTCAATTGATAACCTTGAACAATGAACCTGATCCAATGAATAATATTGGATGCTTTAACATCCAATGGATTTGAATAAATCACATGTTATTATATGTGGTTCCTAGTGAATATAATTTAATGGTTCAATTCCATTAATTGGCAGCATTACCTTTGCCATTGTATAGTTATATTTGATAAATCACTATAATAAGTGGATGTGTAACTCCCGTGTGATCTAGCTTGTTATACCTAACCTTGATGTAATTATTTGATGTTGATTGGTTATAATCCGACCTCTTGAATGATTAATGTGATAATGAATTACATTCTTCTTGTGTTGAAACCACATTGTAGTACTATTTCAATATCATAGTGCATTGCCATGTTAATATCTATGGATACATATGTGCTAATGATCTTTTGAGCCTTGTTTAAGGCATGGAATGATGATGATAACCTTACTATACATAATGTGATGGTCTTAATGACCTTTGGGCAAGCTTGAAGCCATGATTGAGGTGAAATCCTCTTTATGTTCCAATAAGGGTTAAAACCCTGGAACTTGTGATAAGATATTGGTATCTTGGAAATAGTATCATGATAAGTGTGGTCCATTAATTTGCAATGAATGATAGGATGTGGTAATATGATTAAGATTTTTACATCAAATGTTTTATATCCTTTGAATTCATTATACACATATTCTTGTTAGAAAATAATTAGGGTTTGAATGTCCACTTGTATGATAAAGCCTTAACGCATTCAATTGGCAGTAATTAATCAAGTGTAACCCTAATCATGTAGAGCCATGTGCCGTAGAGCCATCTTCAGTGTCAGAATTTACTGGATGGTGAAACGAGTATTCCCAAGGGAAACTCGGAGCGCATATTGTTGAGTATGTGGGGGTGGCAAGTAGAGGATATATTCTTGTCATCCACAATTGCAGGTTATGGAGGATGGCTATGGTCATGCCTCAGACATTTGATGTGATTGAGGACAACTGCGGTTGTACCTCGGATTAGAGGGTTTTGTATACCCTGTGTTCTAGTGTCGTAACTTGTACCAAGTACGAACTAGTTGTTATTAGTTGACTATATGTCACTGTTGGTAGTTTGACTGGTATGTCACTGCGGTTTACTCGTACTGGCCGAGGGGAAGAGATCTTAGGATACCGGCACTCCTAGATCTTATACGGAACTGAATAGCACTTCGCAGTGGTCAGTTGGACTTTGAGTGGTACGACTCAAACTCCCCAGGGCATAATAATAAAAGATATAATACCAGCCGTGTAGTATAATTGCTAGGGTTTAAATACGTATCACATTGGTTGATTAACCCTTGTATTGTCTTTACACTACATATTTCTTACATGATGTAGACTTATGAAAACTGTGTAATTCTACTTGATGCTTCAACTTATTTTCTTAACTGCTTAGTATGCTTAAATTGTTCAATCTGTTCATATTGCTTATTCAATACCCTAACTGCTCTATGTAATTACTGTTAATTAATAAGTTATAATCAATATATGTTGGAGAGAGTTATATCTCTCGCTGGGACTGGGTCTCACCCGTGGGTAACCACATTTTTTTTAGGTGGTCGCGGGCAGCGTGGTCGAGGTCGTGCTATGGAAGAGAACCAACCTGGTGATCAATAGATTCAGAAGGTTGGTTAGTTGTAGATGTTAGTTATAGATGTTAGTAGTACAGTCCTAGTGTCGTCCCTGTACTCTCAGGTCCTGGTATAGGATGTGTTTTCTAGACAATATACTTGTATCGACATGAGATTTTGGTCGTATGCCAATGTTTGTAAATATATGGCATGTACATGTGAAATATCTTTTGTATGCAGGATGTGAATGAGGTCTTTGGACCCTTATGCAAATGCTTGATACAATATATGAGAATGGAATGATGGACATTTTATCAATGTTCTAAAGTTTGTTTACACCTTTGGAATCGGTTTTAATTATTCTGCATTTTTGACAATGTGATTAATTAGTAGTTGATCGTGTTTTGAGTTTTGAGTAATCTCGTTTAACGTGATGAGGTGTCACATTAAAAGCTTTTTCGAACTCAATAAGCCACAGATTTGCATCTATTGGGTCAACTATTCCAGCATATTCTATATCTCCAACACGTCATAGCTATTCAAAAGTCTTACTAGAACTTGAAGATTCTACATTGGGGACTCGTGCCCTAGGTGGTGGTACTGGTATCCTATCTTCCATATGTGTTACTGTCATCATGAACTGCCCAAACAGAGCATGGAAAGTAGGGTTCTGTAGCATAGTCTGATCCACCTAGGGATTCTCAAGCACTTATTCTTCTCTCACTTGTTTCGTTGCACCTCTTCCTAGTGCAACAACATGTTCTTCATGTTTTTCAAACATCTTTGAGATTTACTTCTTCTTTTATATAAGCAGAAGTCACTATAAGATAAACTAGATGACACTAGAAAAGACTCAACAACCTTAATCATATGTCCATGTACACTCAGCGAACCTGAGGCTCTGATACTAAAATTTGTGACGACCTTCTATCAAACTGATAACATTATCACACAAAACTATGCGGAAATATTCATTAATAGTGGATTATCAAAAATCACTAAGAAAGAAAATATTTTTGCCAAGAGATCCATTACCAGGAAATTCTTTTTAGAAAGAAACAAAACATATATACATCATGGTTTACTTTATACATACATTGTTCCATTACCTTATAAGGATATGAGATAACAGTTTCTTTACTGAAACATACAAAAAAGCAACATTATGCATCTAGGCATACTAGCCAAAATCTCAGATCGATCATAAAACTATTTATGTACTATTTTGGATTGATCATAAAACTATTTACGTACTATCTCCCAAAGGACCTGAGAGTACATAGATGACACATAAGACTCTATATCTACAAGACACATAACAACACACTCAACCTGAGTTGTTACTATTGTCCTTGTTGCTGCAGCCTGCTCTCTACTACACGATCTCTACCTCCTTGTGCACATCCACCTCAAAAGTTGTGGAATCCACGGGGTGAGACAACAAGTCCCAGTGAAAGATATAACTCTCTGCCAATATTATAATTGTCACAGTTAAACTTTTATGAATGAGAGTAGAAGAAACCTTTATTGAATTAAACATGTATAATTGTTGATTATATGCAGGATAGAGCAGTCTCAACAACTCATTAGTTCAAATATCTACAACTTAGCAATAGATCATTTAATCACTTGTAAAAAGTAATATGAAGAGCATGTATAACTTTTATAAACTAAACAATATAAAACAAGGCAAGTCTTCAACCAATTTTTCTATATTTGATACTTAAACAAATATGCCATACAGTTGATTATATCTTTAAACAATTAATCTTATGCCCTGAAGAGATGAGAATATACATTCCATGCTCCAACTGACAACTACGAAGTAAGCATCAGTGCCATAAAGGTCTTATGGATGAGCCAAAATCCATGATCTCTCCTATCTCAATCCGTATAAGATTATTGGTAGAGACGTATGAGTCATTCTTCATTATAGCTAGCCTACTGTATAGAGGATATTTTCTATAGAGATATAGTGTGTAGCATGTTCTCTTATCATGGCATGACCTATAATCAATCTTGATTATATCAGAGTGTGGTTCGTAATCAATCTTGATTTTTCATTGAATCACGGTATAACCGCACTCATTTTAGGGTATGACCCGTAGTCAATCCTAATATTAAGGGTATGGCCCATAGCCAATCATGTAAATTAAGTATACATGAAGATTACTTGCACCCAGCATATTCAATAGTATGCACTCCGAGTAAAACTCATTATCATGATCACATGTGTTGGGTATCAAACCCTCAGTTCATTATTGAACAGTGTCACCTCTCACCAGGTAACAATCATCTCTAGGTCATCCGACCCATATATATATTGTACTTGTTGTACAAGTATATCACATGGCTCACAAGGCCTTATATAATTTGTATTATGCTAAATCATCATAGCTCATACTTGGTTGTGCTCATCATTTCATAACAGCTACATGGTTAGAATTTCATAGCAAATGCAATATCAAGTAAATATCATGAGCATTCCATTAAGAAAATCATTCAAATTACAACCCTCTCATAATTAGGGTTAGGGGTTTCCCATGTAACTGATTCATGGCTTTCTAGTGCATTTTTATTGATCAAACCTTAATTCTCATCATAAGAGTTATTTAATTGCCATAAGTGTTCAAGCATACTTCAATAAATATCATCAACTAATATTCAACATGAAGTATTACCTTTGTACAAGTTTCTCTCTCATCCTTACTAGGATGTTAACTTCAACATACTTATTACATTGATTTAACCTTCTTTAGGGTTTATCAACCTACACTTATTGAAGTGCATCCATCTCATTACTTCATAATGTATCCATTGATTATATTCAAGGTGTATCGGCCTACACTCATCAAAGTGTATTGCCCTTCATGCTAATCCTTGTGTCGGCCTAGACACGTCTACTTGCATCGGCCAAGGTACCATTACTTGTATTATACAAGGCATGTCAAATGGTATCGGCTTAGAGATGCTTGAGAAGGTATATCAGCTTTAGTGTACTCTAGGGTATCAGCCACTCTATCTCTTTGTGTATCAGCCACATCCACCCATTGTATATCGGCCATCCTATAACTAAGATATCATCCACTCAACCAACTAGTGTGTCGGCCACATCATCAACTAGGATATCGATCACTCTATCAACTAGTGTGTTAGCCACACCATCAACTAGGGTATCAACCACTCTATCAACTAGAGTATCAACCTTGCTATCCCTTTGTGTATTGCCCATTGCTCACTATGGGATATCAGCCTCTAGGATTTAATTTGTATTGGGTGAACCCTTATTCAACACCTTAGCTCTCTCACCTATTGGCCTTACCACTACTTGGTGTATCAACCAAGGCTTCAAAGAGTGTAATTCCCCCATCTTCACATGATTTTTTGAGCTAATAGGGTGTTGGATTATGAGTGTATCAGTTTAGAGTTAGGGTTAACCCTATCGGCCTCTATACTCAACTAAGGCAACATGATTTAGTACTCCATCTTACAAAACATTCTCTTGGTCATGAAAAGCTAGCATCTTTGTGGCATATCATTTTTAGAGCATCTAACATATCAGCCTAACAACAATATATCATTTTAGAGTATCAAAAGTCATTTCGTCCATCCATATGATGGTGCAAGTATGTGTATTGACTTGGCTATCTTCTAGATATCGGTCTACCCTATACTCAATCTTATAGGACAGGTTAGATAATTGAAAGGATAGTAATCCTACTCATGTAACAAACCAAAAGGGATAGGAGTTCATGTGTATCAGTTTCCATGCATATACCCTTGTATCGGGTTAGGGTTTTCCCAAACCAATATCACTTTGTGCATATCAATTTCATCATCTTCAAGATCAAATTCTTCATACATTACTACTCTAGTTCATGGCCAACAGCCCCATATATCGATTAGAGTTCATAGAACCATCATTCAAACAAGAAAAGTCAATGTAGAGAAAGAATTACCAAGTATTGCATGATAGAGGGTGAATAATAATAAAATTGAGTCCAAGTTATATAACCCACCTCATGATCAACACAAGATCTTCAAGCTCTAAAGATCCACTTTCCCAAGGTTGAAAATGACTTATCAAAAAGTCCAAAACTCAATCAAACCACTTCTATATGAAAGAAGATATCACAGTAAGCAACTTGGTGAAGATAAAAGGAAAGGAAAGAATCACAATTCAAGAAGCATAGTCTTTCCAAGGTTGAAGATGATCATGGCCTTACCTTGTACAAGTTTATAAGCCTTCCCCTTGCTTCTTGAGCTCCTAGGGTCATCCACCAAGCAAGAGATGGTAAAGGAGTCAAAGGGTTTACTAGGTGGTGAAAGGAGATGTATATATAGTTGAGCTCATGAAAGAGAGTATGTGTAAGGTGTCATCACCATATGTACATGGGTGACACGTATCCATGCATGGTGACTTCATGCATCCATAATTATCTTGCCATGCAAAACTCTTGAGGATAATCCATAGATAAGATATTATCCATTGGGTATCTTTCTTGATAAGATATCACAACCCAATATCACATTATGTTAAAACTGATACTACTTTTGCAAGGAACATGTAAACTGATAGGCTTCACC
This sequence comes from Alisma plantago-aquatica, assembly GCA_963693085.1. Classification (NCBI taxonomy): domain Eukaryota; kingdom Viridiplantae; phylum Streptophyta; class Magnoliopsida; order Alismatales; family Alismataceae; genus Alisma; species Alisma plantago-aquatica. The sequence goes on from OY856410.1 coordinate 751,946,907, forward strand.
TACTTGAGGTGCTTAGCCTATTATGAGCACTTTCAAAGGTTACCAAACCAATATGGGACCTCCTCTATGGCTTCCAAGCCAATAGGCACTCCCATATACACTTCATAGCTCAACATAACCTCATCTAAGGTTCAAAAATAGTCAACACTTCTTTGGTTCTTTCACCACAATGAATGTTACCATTCAACCAAGACTGAAACAAAGTGCCCATGTCACGGAATCATTTGTTGCCCAAATCTTAACTCTAAATGACTATAGTGTCAATGGTTATAGGACCTAGGCGTCCATCCCTAGAATGGTAATAACAAAGTGCGAATGTGAAAGCGTAAAGCTTAGTATACATGAAAAGATAACAAAATAAAAACCACATTCATATATAAACACTCAACAAGTATTATTAAGCAACATTTTTATTACAAGCTTTCAATTACATGTTCCAGAGTAAAATATTTACAAGCCTGCTCATGTATGTAAGGGTTCTTATAACAAGAACACTAGACATATCTCACCAAGCCCATCAACCTCTAGCCATCTATGAACCTATAAATACATGAAACAAGGTGGGTCAAGCACATGAGGTGCCAAGTACAGGGATAAAAGATACATATACATAAGATTTGCATAATTTGAAAAGATTTGTAGAAGTAGCAAATAAGAAATAAACAAATTAAGTATTTAGCAAAGCGAGAGACCATGTTTTACGTCATTTCACTCCAATTATACCATCATTTCATGCATTCATTAATATCATGTATTCATAAGGCCTTTTATGGACAACTTCTCACTGGAAGAGTCTAGGAGGGTGCTCAAGATTAGCTAACCCTTTTATCAATGATCTGCCCAATCTTGATAACTCAAGTAGGACGCCCATCCTTAAGTCCTTACCCCAAAACTTCAGGCATGTGTATGAGGTTTGTATAGTGGAGTTTCTATATTATGTTTGCAATTCAAAAAACAATGATGCATGACAATCATCGAGTACATACTAGAATACTACATGGCAATATTTCAGTAAGTAAGCAAGCATACATATGTATCACATTTCAAGTAAGAAATCCATAGTCATATACTTATTTAAAGCTTGTACCTAGGGTTGTCAATGGGGAGGGTATTATCCATTTACCCTTACCCATACCCTGGAGGGTAAGGGTAAGGGTAGAGATTTTTATTACCCTTTACCCATTTACCCGTTCCCCATTTCCCCGCTATACTATAAGGGGAGGGTAAGGTATAGCCATTATCCATACCCTTTTACCCACACATGATATAAAGGTTACACAAAAATATATTCTAAAGGGGTTTGTATGTAAATGTTTAACCCTAATACTTTATTCTATCATTGGAAAATGACTTGGTGTTGTGCTTGTAATACTTTCTTATTGAGGAAAAAACATATATATCTTGCGGAAAATGAGGTGTTGATGAAACACTTATTTGTTATGCATACTTATGCAAAGGAAAAAAATGATTTATGCATAAAAAATTGTTATTGTGTTAATTGACTTAACTTTACATGGAGAAACATACGATTTTGAATTGGATATAATGTTTTATATGTTGTTATTAATAAATTAGTTATAAAATTATTAAAAATCAACACATAATGTGTATAATTTTTTTTGTCAAAATTACCCGCTTACCCTTTACCCTCCCCATTTACCCTGTGGAGAAGAGGTAAGGGTAAGGGGAGGGTAATGGGATTGCTGAGAAGGATAATTACCCTTACCCTTACCCGCTACCCAAAGAGGGTAAGGGCAAGGGTAAGACCTTACCCTCCCCATACCCTCCCCATTGACAGCCCTACTTGTACCTGATTCAATGGTTCTTAACTTAACTTATCCTTGATCATCTATCCACAAGCAACACTTGATTCAACAAGATTACGTACATGCACTAGATTCTCACCATTAACCCTAACTAGCTTCATTTTAGGGTTTTTGGCCAAGTTAGGTTCCAAGTTGCTTATTCGTACATTAAATGCTCTTATATTGATTAAGGGTCCATCATAAGGGTGTGGTTCAAGTTTCATGTCATCCAGAGGTTCCATTTGTTTTATATAATCAGTACAAGATCTTATGTCACTTTGGTACATTTCAAGGTCATATGACTCATAATAGGGAAAGAAAGGTTAAGGATCATCAATTCAAGGAGTCCAAGCATAGAAGTTGATTTAGATCAGCAAGATATAGACACAAGAATCACATTATAATATGGGTGGATGTCCCCTAGGGTTTAGGCATCATATTCCCAACATTGGATATCAACATTTTAATCATGCACGTAATCATCAATATAGTTCATATGACATTACGGGTCAACATAAGACATAAGTGAATATCCACATCGAGGGAAATCATTATTAATAGAGTCAACTCAGATTAGAGAAGGGAGTTCATAATAACAAGATCCATGTGAGATTAGGGTACAAGAAAGTCAAACAAGTCATTTTAGGATACAATAGGTCTTTATGGATGTATCTCGAGTCACAAGTCCCACCATAGAACAAAATGGTAGATCTTAGGCATCATAAGATAATTGATTCTAGATATATAATAGAGTTGGGTGCATAGGCTAGGTCAATCCCAACATTGGTTCAAGGTATAACCCAATATTCACACAATAGGGGTACCACAACTATGTAGTGAGGGATCGATAATCGTTGCTAATCTCTCGATTGGGGCAGATGGGCTGATGTCTATGACAGTTGGGGATTGGTGAGCAACTGTAAGAGAGAGACAGGGGTCTATGGTGATGTGGCTTCTCCCAGTTGGTCCTCGAGGGTCTTGTTGACCGACCTTGACCCCCAAATTGATCCCACACACACGAAGTGCTAGCGGCGGTGGCGCATTGAAGCCCGTCAAAGCTGATGGAGCAGTGGGGTCGAGGTTCCTCTGTGCCTCATGAATTCTTTGTGCATCCTTGGCTTGACGTCGAGGGTGTGATGGTGGTGGTATTGAGCCTACAAAAGGCTTCTTAAAGGGGAATCTTAGCACCCTTGTCGTGGTGGCGCCAGAGGTGTTTTAGGGTTTTGGAGCATATGGAAGAAGGAGAAGAGGTGCTCCAGGGTGAAAATGAGAGGGGAAAGAAAGGGAAGAGCAAGGGGGAAAGAATAGGGTTATTAGTTTTATCCAAGGGTTTGAGAACACAACATATCTATGATTCCAAATTAGTGGTAGGTGGCGGCAGCACCACCTCCTTCAGCCCTTATACGAAGGTTGGGGGAGGGTTGGCAACCGTTGGATTGGGGTCATAATCTATGATTTGAGGATCCAATAGCCCACAATGGCCAAAAAAGAAAGAGAGGATAAGCATGATGTTAAAGGGGTTCCTCCCCTAAATGGGCCGCACACCCAAACCGAGCCCAACAAGGGTTAAGTGCAAGGTAAAATTGATTAAATCAAGTAGATTTTGAGTCAATCTTCTTTAATTCATATCTTGGGCTCTGGATGTTTGATTGGGGCAATTATTGCACTATTGGAAAGATAATTGAATCCTCTATAACATGGAATATATTATAGAGTAAACAGAGCATGGTGATGAGGTTCACAACGAGATGCAAAAAGGTGATATGATATAGCATGATACTTAGTCAAATCTCTACAATTAGAGCCACATGTCATGAGATTAGTCATCAAGGCGATCAAGTTGGGTAATGAACACACTCAAGTACTATGATAAACACTATATTGAGTGAGATGAGCCTCTTGAATAGAGAGAAAGAGTATAATAGATGGGGCGGAAATCTAGGTTGTCACAGCCCCCTTCTTTCTCTCTCCTCTAAATGATGCTAAGAGACAAAAGGAACACTCTAGAGGTGATAATTTGAACATAAACCCCTCATTTGGGTAAATGGCAATATTTACCAAAGTTATCATACAAAGCAAAAACAATTTATAAATAAGTTCAAAATGGAGAAATAAACTCTCCTCAAGTCTTAATTACTTTTCAAAAGATTAAGACAAGGTTCTAAACAACTTACTTAGGCAAAGCTTCTAGGGTTATCCCAAATCCCAGGTCAGGGGTGTTACAATATACATGTTCTTCATATTCCTTCTTAACTTACAAGATGTTCTACAATTCAGTTACAATTTCTCTTAACTGTCTCATTAGTATTATCTTCTTATCATGTCATAACTTTACTTTATTCTTTTGTTTACCTTGTTTTTGTCCTTTATTAGCATTGGCAGAGAGTTATATCTCTCGCTGGGATGTTTTGTCTCACCTCGTGGGTTTCCACATCTTTTAGGTGGTTGTGCATGAAGAGATGGAGATCGTGCAGTTGAGGAAGAGTAGCAGCAAGAGCAGTAGCTGATAAGGTTGGATGTGCTACTAGTCTTTTGGTGATAGAGTCCTAGATGTCGTACATGTACACTAAGGCCTTTGGGGGTATCCTCAATGTGTTTTGTTGATATGTTATCGATGCGAGGTTTTTGGCATGTGAGTCATGGTTTCATAGATATGGCATGTGTATATGTATATATGTGGAATAGGTACCTCATGTAACAGATGGATGATATGAATGTTGGTGTACAATGATGTAAGCACCTTGTGATATGATATGCAATGCTTGTGGAAGACTTGTGGACTTATATGTGATAAGTTTTTAGCTTGGTTCTTTTGCTAAATTGGTTTTAATTTCCTGTGTTTTCTGTGACGTCCCATGCCACAAACAACAAGCCACAAGATTTTTTTTTATGGTGATCATTTACCAGGTCTCCACAAACCTGGAAGGCTTCACATGCCAAAGTATACTTTAGAGTCTTCATATAGGGATGTTCATGTGATTAAAGCAAAATTCTACCTCGAATTACTAAAAAAACTAAAAATTAAAACCAATTACAACAAGATCCAATAGAAAGAAAAAATTATTACATCAGGGCTCAAAAGATTTCTATCTGAACTATATATCATAAAGCATCATTAATTACAACTTGTCCATAAAGGACCACCTATCACATGTGATATCTATTCATTTACATAAACATGTACAACAACCAATTTTATGCAATAAGGGCACATAAACCAAAAACTCATATTGATAACACTATTGAGGAACATCTGTAACTCCCCAAGACCTGAGTGCACAGGGATGACTCTAGGACTCTAACCACAAAAGACCACAAGCAGCATTCCCAACCTTAGATGCTACTGTCTACAAGATCTCTACCTCCCCGTGCATGTTCACCTAAAAGATGTGGGAAACCCGCGGGGATATAACTCTCTACCAACACTATTATTAGCACAAATAAGGTAAATAAAGAGAAAAATTAAAGCAACAATTACAATGAGCAGATAATCATTCCTAACCAAAAATTGCAATTGGATTATGATACATTTTATCATCATAAAAGGAATATGAAGAACATGTATATTTATTACCAACTATGTTGTACAAAATCAAGGCAAGGCTACAACCAATGTTCTCATATTTGATCCTAAGCAAGTACAATACACGGCTGATTATGTAAAGACCTGATCTTTATGATCAAATATTTACAAAATGTATCAAAACTATAAACAATCTTTATTACAATCATGCTTTTACATCAGAGTTGTGGAATCTTTAAACATAATATTACAAGATTGAAATTAAAAATTAACTCCTATGTAGTCTTCAACAGAGGACAACTCCTGTACGTCTCTTCTATTCATTCATTGCATCACATGCCCATGAGTTCTCAGAGGAACAAAACCATACATTAACCCCATTGAAGGGAAAATAAAGGTCAGCTAGGCTGGTACTAAATCCAATTATTAAGCTATATAGAAAAATAGGTACAAAATATAATTTAGGTATGAGATTAATCCTAGGAGGGGACAATTTGGTGGAATTAGTTCAGCAAAATGAGAATAACAAGTATAAATGTTTCAATATTCAAAATAGAAGTTCCACAAGGCTAACAATTATGCAAAATTATCCCATTTCAAGGTATCAAAATATCAAGAATATTTCCAATAATCAACTTTAGATATCAAGATTGAGCATTGTCATATCATTTCTTTATACATGACTGCAATGCCATGTGTTCAATCATCTATGAAAGAACGGCATTGTAGCCTGCTATTTTAACCAGTATACTGGGGGACCACAAATCCATTAAAACATATTCACATGGAGGAGGGACGTACCCAACCTCTGGGATCCAAAGCTCTAAAGGGCCAAAGCCCAAAGGGACCAAAGTCCAGGGAGTCAAAACTCCAAGATCAATTTCAGTGCTATCACAATATTTATCAATGACAATAATAAATTTGGTGTGGTGAACTTTCAACATAAGGGAATGGCTTATAAAAACGTATGTCATTCACCACCAAGCAATAGATATAGAATTCAAGAGGGAAGAAACATAACTCAATAATTAATAGAGAATCTAGTACTTCATTTAATCAAATACTCCATGGATTACTCAATCACAACTAGGCTCCAAGAATAATCTACAAATTTATATAATGGCGTTATCACTTGGCTTGGAATCAATTATTTGTTCAATATTTTCTATTTAATGTTTTCTTTCCTATTAAGGGTTGTTATGATTTTGTGAATATTTCATTCCCTTATTCATAGTTTGGTCATATGTGTGTGTGTGTGTGTGTTTATATATATATATATATATATATATATATATATATATACATATATATATGTATATATATGTAGATATATATACATGTATATATATATGTATATATATATGTCTCTACTTTAGGGATATTTTTTCGATATCTTTTTTCGAGAATCGCCTAAGGTTTCGACTAAAAAATGAAATGATTTTCATTCAACTTGTTTTTATTTAATTCAAATATGAAAGTTTGGTTTCTTTTTTCCAAATCACTGGTTCATCAAGAATAGGCACACAAACACACACACACACACACACACACACACATATATATATATATATATATATATATATATATATATTTATATATATATATATATATATTTATATATAGAGAGAGAGAGAGGGAGAGAGATTGTTTTTACTACCCGCGCAGGTATCCTGATCAAACTACCCATGCTCTGAAAACACGGTGGAAGGTATTGTAATTATCTGTATCTGCTCAGCACTTGATTGTGTCGTCTTTGTCTCTGTTTCATAAGTGTGACCATGAACTTCCAACAAGATTGCAACGTATTTCTGCCAGAAATTTTAACCCAGTCTATTATACAACCATCTCATGGATTCCCCGTCTCCATCATAGCACGATCTCCTCATCCCCTCTTCTTCTCGTTTCTCCGCTCGGACCACTCCTGCAAAGTGTCCTTGTCGCCATCGTCTGGCACCATTATCCGTCATCTCCATTGTGGAACTCCGAAATTGTAGACGCCACATTAATCGCCCTTACTCCGATTATACATATTGCCACTGCATTTTTGACGTGCATGCACCTGCTCCCTTTGCGGCGGCATCGTGTACAAGCATCATGGGCACGAGAATCCTCGGAGGAACCCGAAGCGGAGAGGGTGTGGACATAGGAGGTGGCAGTGGAGGAACCCCAGTAGCTACCACGTTCATCTTCTTCCGCAATCCTCCCTTGGCAGTAGCTGTCCCGACGCTTTCGTTTCCTCGGCACAGACATGGCACAAAGAGGAGTAGCATAGCCATCCATATCAGGACGGAGGAGGAGGAAGAGCATAGATGTAGATCCCGACAAGCTGCCATCGTATCTAATAGAAGCCACCAAGTCACATCGTGGTCAGAATGATTTCTTGGGGTGGCATGATTTTTTGTGGACTATGGAGAGACGTAGGGGTTCCTCTCTGTGACCTTCCATGTCAGGAGTGCTTGCGCGGGTGGCTTGCCCCACGCCTAGGTCTGATTGGAAGGAAAGGGGAGCAGTTGCTATATTCGGCAGGACATGGGAGTTAATATGTTGGGGGTGTTCTCTCATTGATGATAGGGAGGAGATGACGAACAAGTACAACCTCTATGTGGAGAGAGAGGGAGATATGTTGTTAATTGTGGGATGTATAGTTATTGAAAGATGGTTGGTGTGAGGGGAAAAACAGACTGACTTCTCATCTCGCCTTTAGGGCCGGCAAGCACCACCTTCGCATGACCATACATTCAATGGGGGATTCCAAGAGGGAACTAACAAGGAGAGGGTAGGTGCATGTAGGACTCTACTTTAGAGAGTGGAGATGCAGCAGATGCTCTGCCATATCATTCCTGACAGCTTGGTTGGCCATCCCTTATATTTTGGCTGAATGTACAGCTGATTAAAATGGATTATTTATTAGTGTGTTGTAAAAAGACTGAATGTACAACTGATCTTGAATGCTTCCAATACATTTATAGTCATATTGTAATGAACAAGTGTCATCTATAATATGGACAATCACATTGTAATAGACAAGGGCCAACAATAATGTAGGTGATAGTTTTGTAATATGGATAGTCATATTGTGATAAGCAAGTGTCATTTGTAATATAGACATTCACATTGAAATAAGCAAAAGCCAATCGTAATGTAGGTGATAATTTTGTAATATGAATATTCATATTGTAGTAAGCAAGTGTCATCTGTAATATGGACAGTCACATTATAATAGGCAAGAGCCAACCGTAAGGTAGGGGACAATTTTGTAATATGGATACCC
>OY856410.1:751960505-751970505 GCA_963693085.1 Alisma plantago-aquatica
GATGCTCTCACCGTAGATCACCAGCCACAATAGTTATTGTCGGTGGTCTCATGGTCGGTGGTGGGGATTTGCAGTTGGTGAGGTTGACAAACAACGCCTGCAGATCTGGGTTGTCGGTGGTGGTGATGACGATTCTTTTGCAGGTGGACATGATGTCAGGGTGTTTGAGAGATCAGAGGGGTCTAGGAGGCGACGAGGCGGAGGAGCCCAGCAGGTAGTGTTGATGCTATTGTTGGCGAGGACTCCCCTGATCTTTGGACTCCTTGTGGCCAATTTGTCCTTGCAAGACTGAGGCAAATGGTCGACACTTCGAGTGGGAGAGATCTGAATTTGTGCAGGCTGCCACTGATCATAGGGGAAAGGAAGGTAATTGACGGCGGGGTGAACATGTCAGCCTGGCGACATTGTGTTGTAGGTATGGCCATGGATGGCTGATGAAGGTCTGGATGACATTGATGTCGATGATGTTTGGTATGTTGTATATGTGTTGCATTGGCAGTTGCAGATCTGCAAGCCATAGAGGCTTCGTGTCACCAAGTTTTATTACTGGCGAGGCATCGCGGTGGCTTTAGGATGCGTGGGGTCGGGGCAGATGGTAGGCAACGTCGAGAAATAGAGGGAGACCGTCTGAGTTTCTGGGTGACGGGATGTCATCTGCAGGTCGGCGCCGCTGGTTTCTAGGGTGGGCCTCGGACTCAAAGCTATCGCCCATCACTGGCATGGCAATCAGAGTCGGGATCAGTGGAACCACATGGAGTTGCAGGCCTTGAGGGAGATCGATAGACCACAGTCTACAGGCTCCCTAGAGTCGTCGTCGTTGGTTGTTGGCGAGGCTAATTAGTTTTCTTCCGGCTTTGGTGGCTGGGCACAAGATGGGACGACGGATAGGGTTTCTAGGGTGAGGAAGGTCGACATAGACAATTCTCTCTATATCTGTGGCGGCATTTCAGACTTTTGCTGGTGAGGGGATCTCCCACGAGGGTCCGTGTTGACGACGTTGATGGTCGCGGTGTTGAAGGCAGTTGTGAGAAGGAAGAAAGGCATAGGTCTGGGTTGCCTACGGTGTATGGGTGTTTATAGTAGACGCAGCTAGGGTGTCGAAGAGATCCTAGGAGTGGTGACGGAAGGTCTGTATCATGATCGGATCTACAGCGGGCGCCATTTGCCATTTTTGGATCAATAACAGTTGCCTTAATATTGGCACCTAGGGCTAGGGTTCATGATCGGTCACATGACGAGGGTGGCGGCCTTGATAACGGTTGTAATGCGTTTCCTGGTCAGGGCAAAGAGGCTACCGGATTTCTATGTAACGGAAATGCGTTATCAAAGGGAGACTCAAGGTTTTGCGTGAAGGAGAGGTCACGATCATGTTACTACACTATTTAGGATATTTAGATAAGGGAAAAGAACCCAAATAGTATACTTTTGAAAAAATATTTACCGAAATAACACTTTTCCCAACTTATTTCCCGAACTAGTACACTTTCAGCCATAAGCGCCACATTATTTGACGTTTAACTGATGCAGGGACTGAAAATGTGGGATTAATTATTCCAAACCCCACCACCACCTAAGTAGAGTGGGATTAATTATTCCAAACCCCCCACTAAACATCCTTCCTTAGACACCTCAGCTCCTTCAACTTACATGGTGGTGGATTATTCTCAATTATATAACAACTTTGATGTAAATTATTTATACTACCTTACTCTCAAATATATTTTAAGGTTCCAAATGAATATCAAATGTGATTGTAAAACATACCATTTTGGTGTCTACATTAATTTTAAAAAAATTGATGTATGTCAAAACCTAAAAAGGAAGTCAGGATACTCTGCCCATTTGTATACCAATAGTGGTGGTTTTTAATGTTCTAAGGGGTTCATCAACACTTCTTCCTCAATAATAGCTTCAAGTGAATCAATCCCTAGAGAAGTCCAAAAGTTAGATGAGTAAGATGAATTTTTAGTTTAATGTACATCACAACATAGGCTCTTAATATTACCTATTTGTAGTCCAAGTATTTCCTAGTAATTAGCCCAATTATACTAGTATAACTATTTTTCTAAGTTTTAACTACTCCATTGGTGTTCCTACTTAACCCTAATTTTTTAATACATGCATGAGTCTGACCGTTTATGGCTCTGATACCATATTGCAAAGACTCGATCTTTATGATTAAATATTTACAATATGTACTAAAACTATAAACAATCTTTATTACAATCATGCTTTTATATCAGAGTCGCAGAAGCTTTAAACATAATACTACAAGATTAAAATTAAAAATTGACTCCTATCTAGTCTTCATAAAGGACAACTCTTGCATGTCTCTTATATTCATTCATTACATCACCTTCCCATGAGTTCTCGGAGGAACAAAACCACACATTGACCCCATTGAAGGAAAAATAAAGGTCAGCTAGGCTGGTACTAAATCCAATTATTGAGCTATATAGAAAAATAGGTACACAATATAATTCAGGTATGAGATTAATTCTAGGAGGGGACAATTTGGTGGAATTAGTTTAGCAAAATGAGAATAACAAGTATCAATGTTTCAATATTCAAAATAGAAGTTCCACAAGGCTAACAATTATGCAAAATTATCCAAGTTCAAGGTATCAAAATATCAAGAATATTTTCAATAATCAACTTTAAATATCAAGATTGAGCACTATCATATCATTTCTTTATATATGACTACAATGCAATGTGTCCAATCGGCTATGAAAGAACATCACAGTAGCTTGCTATTTTAACCAGTGTACTGGAGGACCACTAATCCATTACAACCTGTGCACAGGGCGGCGGGACGTACCCAACCTCTAGGAGCCAAATCTCTAAAGGGTCAAAGCCCAAAGGGACCAAAGTCTAGGGAGTTAAAACTCCAAGATCAATTTTAGTACTATCACAATATTTATTAATGACAATAATAAATTTGGTGTGGTGAACTTTCAACATAAGGGAATAGCTTATAAAAAGGTATGGCATTCACCACAAAGAAATAGATATAGAATTCAAGAGGGAAGCAACATAACTCAATAATTAAATAGAGAATCTAGTACCTCAGTTTATCAAATACTCCATGCATTACTCAATCACAAAGAGGCTCCAAGAAGAATGTACAAATTTATATAATGGTGTTATCACTTGACTTGGAATCAATTATTTGTTCAATATTTTATAATTAAATTTTTTATTTCCCATTAAGGGTTGTTATGATTTTGTGAATATTTTATTCCCTTATTCAAAGTTGGGTAATATTATATATATATATATATATATATATATATATATATATATATAATCAATATTACATACTCAATTGATTTATCACTTTCCCTCTAAATTAGATAACTCTATTCATTCACTATGATCAACTATGTCTATTTACCGATATACCCTTACTAGGGTTTTAGACATAGCTTAATATACTTTGGTCATATACCTATATCTTGGTCGTCCCCAATTACAAGAGGTATCTAGATGAACAGTAATATCGTAGTTTCATGTATTGACCCACCTACATATAATCTAAACAAAGTTTGTATATATATTAGTTTACCCATGCATATAAGAGTTATCTTCTTATATTTGTATGTATATATTATAACAATGTCTTATAATTATAATTTACAAATCCATTTTCCATTCATCCGTGGATACATATGCATGTATCACATGCATTGTTTTCATGACAATAATTTAGTTAACATTTTGGATGTGTCCAATTATTAAATAGTGAAACCTTAGAATTCTTTATTTGTTTGGATGACAATATATGTTCCTATGATGGGAGTATCTTTACATTTGTATCATACTATCTATGTATTATGTTCACTATACTTTGACATACTAGCAATACATATATGTATTAGCAAGAGGCTTAATACTCAAATTTCATATTAGTGATCTATTACTTTTAATGCATTAAGGTATTTGAATATGTACATGGCATGGTTTGTATTTACAGATTGATCACCAGTTTATAACAATGTCATGGATGTGGTCTAATATTATCTAAATTATTATCTCCTGATATACAGTTATATATTCATTGATTTGTGTATACATATAAACACCCACGTAATATATGCTTAGATGGTTAACCTAAAAGTAGTTGTTCATTATCTCGTAAATCGGGATTACAGATCGGAATAGAAGAGGGCGAGCTTACTGTGACTGAGGCAATTTTGGTCTCCGTTGCGAGTTTCCAATCTGGTTCATGTCATCTAAGTCTGTAGAACTTGACCTCTGGTCAAGGTCAGAGGTGAAATGGTGTAGGTTCCAGGTGTGCGGCTGCGAGGGTAATGGCAGAACAAGAAGGCATTGGCCAAGGACTCGATGTTCATGCCTCCACGGAATTGAGAGGGTTGCTCTGCAGATGCTCTGACTGTAGATCACCAGCCGTAGTAGTTACTGGTGGTAGTCTCATGGTCGGTGGTGGGGATTTGGAGTTGGTGAGGTGGGCAAACAACGCCTGCAGATCTGGGTTGCCGACGGTGGTGATGACGATTGTTTTGCAGGTGTACGTGATGTCAGGGTGTTTGAGAGATCAAAGGGTCTAGGAGGCGACGGGGTGGAGGAGCCCAGTAGGTAGTGTTGATGTTATTACTGGTGAGGACTCCCCTGATCTTTGGACTCCTTGTGGTCGAATTGTCATCACGAGACTGAGGCGGATGGTCGACACTTCGAGTAGGAGAGATCTGAATTTGTCCAGGCTGCCACTGATCATAGGGGAGAGGAAGGTAATCGACAGCGGGCTGAACATGTTAGCCTGGCGACATTGTGTTGCAGGTCTGACCATGGATGGCTGATGAAGGTATGGATGACATTGATGTCGATGATGTTTGGTATGTTGTATATGTGTTGCATTGGCAGTTGCAGATCTGCAAGCCATAGAGGCTTCGTGTCACCGAGTTTTATTGATGGCGAGGCGTCGTGGCAGCTGCAGGAAGCTTGGGGTCAGGGCAGATGGCAGGTAGCGTCGAGAAATAGAAGAAATAGAGGGAGACTGTCTGAGTTTCTGGGTGACGGGATGTCATCTGCAGGTCGGCACCACTGGTTTCTAGGGTGGGCCTCAGACTCAAAGCTATCGCACATCACTGGCATGGCAATCAGAGTCAGGATCAGTGGAACCACATGGAGTTGCAGGCCTTGAGAGAGACAGACCGTAGTCTGTAGGCACCCTAGCGCCGTCGTCGTTGGTTGTTGGCGAGGCTTAGTTTTCTTCTGGCTTTGGTGGCTGGGCACAAGCCGGGACGATGAGTAGGGTTTCTAGGGTGAGGAAGGTCTACGTAGACGACTCTCTATATCTGTGGCGGTGTTTCATACTTTTTGCTGGCGAGGGGATCTTCTGCGAGGGTCCGTGTTTGCGACGTTGATGGTTGGGGTGTTGAAGGCAGTTGTGCGAAGGAAGAAAGGCATAGGTTTGGGTTGCCTATGTTGTATGGGTGTTTATAGTAGACACAGCTAGGGTGTCGAAGAGATCCTGGGAGTGGTGTCGGAAAGTTTGTATCATGATCGGATCTACGGCGGGCGCCAGCTGCCGTTTTTGGATCAATAATTGTTGCCTTAATATTGGCAGCTAGGGCTAGGGTTCATGATCAGTCACATGATGAGGGTGGCGGCCTTGATAACGGTTGTAATGCGTTTCCTGGTCAGGGGAAAGAGGCTACCGGAGTTCTCTGTAACGGCAATGCGTTATCAAGGGGAGACTCAAGGTTTTGCGTGAAGGAGAGGTCACGATCATGTTACTACACTATTTAAGATATCTATATAATTATATAGTTAATACTATAATAAGTTGTTCCTATTATAACTCCTATACTGCAAGACCAATTTCTATGGAATTTTAACTATGGGTTTATCTTCTAGTTGACCAAGTTTTAAAGATAATTGCATCATCAATTTATGAACGCAACAATTCTAACTCAATTTATATTATAGTGGATTCTAATATCAATTTATAATCAATGTTCCCATTGATTCCAAATAAATAGTTGCCAATTGAAGAGTAATAGATGGTTTCAAGGTCTAGTCAAGTTTTGAGGCTCGGAGTCATCAATGTTGACTAAAGGGGTTCAAATGTGACAATTGATACTCAATGAGAGACTGGATTGTAAATATTATTCTAAGGAAAAAAGAATGAGGAATCTAATTTGGGGACTAGTTGGTAATTAACTCCTGAATGAGAAAGATGAATTCATCCTGACACCAGAACAATAAAAGAAACTTGATAATATGATCAAAATAACGATTGGGACCAAGAATGAAGGGCCATCAGGTAAATGAGTCCAAGTTCAAGAGAAATGATGATTAATAGCTCAAAATAGATTGAGTATACAAATTTCAGTATGTTACAGATTACGTATTTTATTATGCCCCGACGATTTGAGTTGTACCACCCAAATCCAACCGACCACTACTAAGTCAAAATCGGTGCCATATAAGATCTATAGAAGATCAGGAATCCACAACCTCACCAACCTCGTGGTCAGTACGCGAGTACACAGTAGAGACATACCAGTCAATTGCAACCTGTGACATATAGTCAAATAGTGAAAGTCCTAGCCCACCTTGGTATAGGTCACATCACTAGTGAAACTGAGCTACAACGCGTAGCCACAATCCTGTCAGGATATGGCCCGAATCCAATCCTATAAAACCACATGAGTAACATATCACTAAGCTACGGTCCACAACTGCACTCCTACTAGGGTATAGCCCGCATCCAATCATGTGAATGCATATACTCAATAGTATATGACTCCAGACCTCCTCTAAGGGAAAGCCTTTTTCACCATCCAACAAGTGCTGACATTGAGATGGATCTATGGTATAGGGCAAAATTACATGTTCGCATTCCACTTGATTAATTAAAGTACATTTAAATGTCTTTTAACATCAATCAAGTTACCATGTATAAAGTCATAACAAACTCTACACATATAAGGGCATAGTACACTTTAGGAAATATAAACATATAGGGTGAGAACTTGTCACACTACCACCACATGATGCCTATATTATTGCCACTCACATCATCATCAACACGGCCACATATCAAGGAATGCTAACCCCTCAACTCCTCATTGGGAAAATGCATCTCATATTATGCAACAAGTCACTGCCAGGTCATAAGACCCATTCAAATTATTCATGTATCAAAAGTGCCTCAACATGCCTTACAAGGGCATATTCAACTTGTGTCATATCATACTTACCATAGCATGTACTAGATATGATTACCAAGATTATAACACCTGCATGGTTAGAAGTTCATAAACAAGAGAGATAACCTCATAACATCATAACCATTCCATGAGAGAGAAACAAACAAGACCATTGTTCATCATTAGGGTTAGGGTTTCCTCTTACCTGATTGGAGTTTACAAGATTAGGTTCAAACATCAACCCTAGAACCATCACCCTCCATATCTTGGAGTGTATAAGAATTAGGAAACATCATTAGAGTTGATTAGATATCATTCTAAATAGAATTATACATGGATTAGGTATCATTCATATATGAATATCATTAAGTATTCACATTAGCTTCTTATCCATCTACCATCACCCTATGCTGGCCACATAATCTCATATGTCGCAACCACCCATCATGGTCCATGTCACAATTGCAACACTCATGTGTCTTAACCATCCGCCCTCTAGGTTATGTCGCGCCTACAACACTTAGGGTTAGGGTTCCACAACACACCTAGACCAAAGGTGTCTCGACCAAACTATCTCGACCACCAACATATGTCATGAGCTAAGACCCTCATGGTCCCGAACCAACGCACTAGAGCATGTCTCAACCCAAACTAAGTAGGAACAAAGCCCCAACACCAAGGGTAACTAAGCCGCCACATTCCAAGTGTCTCAACCTATCATCACTAGGTCAAACTCATCCATAAGGGGTATCTCGACCAAAGGCTATCAAGGTCGCGGCCATCAAGAGGAAAGTGTCATAACCATACCAAGGTGAACCATCTAGATCTCAAAACAGAACTGAAACCAAAGGAAGAACCAAGGTCTCCATGAAGGAAAACTCAAACAACCGATCACCAAACCCTAAATCATAGGTCAAGAAACTACCAAGGAAGAACCTCCTCCAATGAAGGGAAAAGCCTGCTCAACATAACCAAAACTGAACCTAACATCCCTCCCACATCTAGCTGCACAAATACCATGCATGAGAGAAAGATAAAGAGAAATACATAGAGAAAAACCTTCATAACACATTATCTACCAAATTGGGTACAAGAATATTAGGGTTTCATATTGCTTTCAAACCAAGCAAGATAACTCTACCAAACAAACTCTAGAGATTACCACTAAGTACAAGCATGAAGAAGAAGCAATCTAGAGAGAGAAGACAACAACAAAACATTTAAAGAAGTGCAATAATATAGTAGATTTAGTGTTATATAACCCACCTTAAGATGATCACCACCAAGAGCTCCAAACTCCAAGATCAAGAGCTCCAAACACACGATCCAAGGGTTGAAGAAGCTTCACCAAAAGGTCCACACTCAGACACAAGATCACCTCAAGAAGAAGAAGACACCAAAGTCAAAGCTAGCCCAAGGAAAGAAGCAAAGAAGCTCTTGGTCAAACCAAAAGAGAGAAATGAAGAAAGAGAGGAGAAATCTTCTTCACACTTGGGTCTACCTTGTCAAAACATAGTCTATGACCCTTGTGATGAGGGGTTTCTCTCCCAAAACGACCACCATGGAAGAACCATGGTCTAGGGCTGAGAAAAGAGGGGAAGAAAAAGGTAGGAGATTAAAAGAAACATCAACTTAGAAGACAAACACTTACCAAGGATGGAAGGTGAGTTCGGATTTACCACCACCACCACATGCAAAAGGAGATAGATCCCCCAAGCTCCAAGGACAAACCTCCTTGCTCCACCAAGCTCAAAGAACAAGCAAAGAGGGAGGAAGAAGATACATGGCCAAAAAAGGGTTGCAAGCAAGAAGAGATAAGAGTTTATATAGATAAAGGGAGAGAGAGAGAGAGCAAAGGGTGAGGTGTCAACATACTAAGGGTCCCAAGGGACACTTGTCCCCACAAAAGACCAACATGCACCCACATGCAACCACTTAAACATGACATGCAAGACATGGTGATACACCATAGGTAATGTCTAAACCACCATGGACTCCCACATGGTCGTGGTTGTGACCCTCCTAGGTTGCACCATCTATGGTTGTGACACCACCTTTCACCATCTCCTTTAGGTCAAAACAAAGTATCTGCATAAACCCTAGGTCGAGACAACACATGCTAGGTCATCCATCTCAATCCAAGACATCTATAGACTATCTATGTCACGACCCTACACTCTAGAGGAGGTGTCTTGACCATGACACCCTCCAAAAAAAACCTAGGCCACAACCCATGGTCGAGACAACCCAAGATACTCATGGGTTGAGACATCCAACATGCATGGAAACCCAAGTCACCCTTAAGGTGTCAACTCCTCAACCAAGGCTCAAATAAGGCACCCTCCTCTTTCTATATCATCTAGATGATGTCAAGCAAGAGAGAAAACACTCTATAGGTGGAAAATTGCACATCAATCCCCTACATTGGGTAAATTCCAATTTGCACCAAAGCTAGCACAAAAAGCACAAACTTCATCCAAACAAGCTCAAACTTGAAACTTAAGCCCTCCACAAGCACTAATTACATATCAAAAGATTAGAGTAAGGTTCTAAGAACAAGATAAATCCAAAGTAAATAGGGTCACCCCAAAACTCAGGTTAGAGTCCTTATGTTTTTTGGTAATCCATTTGCTTAGTTATAATTCCACGTTTGGTTTTGAGTAATCTCATTTGTGGTGCGTCGGGGTGTCACCAACGTAAATCAAAATTAATAACAATGCTTGATTCCTGGTTATTCTTTTGACTGTCTAACGAAAAATCTAGACAACATGTCGATGATATATTTCATGATGGGTTTTTGATGAGCATGACCGACAAAAAAA